>JBBPBS010000417.1:2389905-2463455 GCA_037974835.1 Cicer judaicum
AAAATAAATAGGTCTAATATCAATTATCAATGATTTTAATTTACATAACTACAAAGACAACAAAATACACGTAAAAAGATTATTACATCACAAGAAATACATGTATAAAAAAATATCTACTTTATAATAATAATAATAAATTAAGGTATAATAATAAATTAGGGTGTTAAACAAAATAATTAAAATAAAAAGGACACATGTCTAGTTTAATAATTCAAACTTAATTTCAAAGTACTGCAGAGAAATCTGAATAGGTACAGAAAATATAATCAATTCATAGAAGAAAATAAATAGTACCGATGCATTTCTCCTATTTTCATAAGTAAGTGGTATTCAAACATAATATAACTAATAAATAAAATATAGTTGGTATTTTTATTTTAATTACGAACCTAAATTATCAAATAAATATGGAAAGGGCAGTAACTCATTGTTTAAGGAAATTATTGAGTAATACATTAGTCGGTTAAGATGTGTCAAGGCAATCAAAATACAATAATCACAATCATGCTTAAACTTGGATATATGATAAACTATTACAAAAATCCAAATGCTACTTGTTACTGTCGCTAAATTTGTGAAAACATTGTTTCAGAAATATAGTTTAAATGGAAGGAAATTGTTATTATAATTAAAAGGGAATATTCATATTGGTACTATAAAATTCTGCCTATCACTACTACATGTTTCGATCAATGTACATAGAGGAAGAATACCTTATGGCTATGGTTATGATGCTAGGTGGCTTGTGATCAAGGTACAGAGAGGAAAAATGCTTTATGCTTTTAGTGATGATGCAAGATGGCCTTTGATTGGCTTTTGATCAAGGTATAGAGTGGAAGAATGTTTTATGGCTTTTGTGATTATGCAAGGCGTTATATATATATATATATACATATATATTTTATTATTATTTTTTTGTAAGTTAAATATAGTAAATATTAGTAATTGAAATCAATTACTACGACAAGCACACAAGACACACCTAAAGAAATTAGAGTACATATTAACACTCATAAAAAAAATAGTTTTGTATCATTATACTATTTAAAATAAGGTAGTGAGAAATTAGGGTGTTACAATACTTCGTCTTTCTTCATTATAGTGATATCAATAAATCAAGTCTTACTAACTCCCACCAAACTTTTCCATTTCATGTTCAATTCTTTCCTACCAATAAACATTTAAATCCTTTGATTAACGAACACAATAACAACCCCAAAGACATGCACTCAAGTAGTGCCTTTGTATCATTGACATATCCTTATAATAACAATTACTGAATTATAGGTGAGATAATTCCTTTCATGAATCTTCAATTGTCATAAGCTACATCTCTATGTGCTGTTTCAACAAGTTTTCTTGATACATTTTCTAAAAGTTGGTTCACTCATTGGATTCTTATTCCTTCTCAACCTTCACCGAGATACAAACTAAAAGAATCCTAACAATCGAACGTCCTAAAGAATTATTTCTCAAACGTTCCCCATAAGCATTTCCTAAGAAATAATTATCTATAACTTCATCCTTATAAATTTGCCATAAAATATCTCAAAGACCCACATATCTTTCATTGTTCATCTAGTCACTGAAAACACTCATTTTAAATCTCAGCGCTTGATTTCTCAAGACCAACAACTAAACCATAAATCATTCGTTACATTTCTTCTTTTTCACTTTCTATCATTGAATAAAATTCTAAAATATGATCCTTAAAATCTCCAAATACTCATCACACCGTCTAATTTCATTCATGTCATCTTAAAATACAATATGAGGTTGTATTCATCATTGACTCTAACTGTATTAGTAATCTCGCTAATAACAATTCTTCTAATCATAAAAACGACCTTTTTAGTAACTCTTCAAATACTTTCATCCATAACATGAATTATTTATCACTTGCCTACCTTAACTACCTCAATTATACCAGTTTCAGGCATTACTTGGTCCTCCATCCAACCTTGTGGATTTTAAATCATTGACTTAAAGATCAACCATCTTAGGGTCCCAAATCAAATCTCGAATAATCCCTCCGACCAATCAAAATATTAACATTCTCCTAGTAGTTACCATCTTTTAATAGACTCTCAAAGTTTACGTTGATATAATCTATATGTATTCTCGTACTATGTACCTTAAATTCCATTTAATAGTAACATAGGGTTCAATACATCAAGGCTTAACTCCTTATGTTTTTCCAAACATCACTCGAAATTCACATTTACGTGTCTATAGTTTCATCCAATATCATTATCCATACTTACCATCTCCTAATCCACACAGAGATTTGTTACTTATGGAAGAAATATATATCCTCACTCCTATAATCGTCATGAATTCATACTTAATAATTCGAGTCACTAATCTAGTTTAACTCGAATGTTCCACCTTACCCCTCAAGGTATCGAATATTTCTCAAAGTGTACTTTATCTAACCAAGGTAGTATTCACCCCTAATGTGCAGTGCCACTTAACTTCAATACAAGCCTCTTCCTATACACCTATGCACCAAAATACTATTCCAAAAGGAAGCCTCGTCTTCTCAACAAATCCATGATGTTCACATCTCTTTGACATTATCAAACTTCATCCAGTCTCATCCTGAGATCTATAAGGAAAACATCTAATACTTTTCTTAACAAAAATCCTCCACTTAGATCTTTACTTGAAATCCCTTATTAGTCTAATGTTAATCCATCCATACTCATCATCTTCGAGTTAACACCAACACGTAGCTTCTGTGTCCTTGAGACCACTTCATAAATTACATGTCATCATGATTCGTTTCAACTCTGCCTGAAAATCCCTCATCTTGAAGATCTTTTCCACTTCTTCAATCAACTGATCGACTTTTTTTTTCCAGTTCTCATCACCCTTGAACTTTGGAGGATTGTAATGGCGAAAATCTTCCAATCCTCTTGACTGAGCAGCACAGATATCTCTTTCCCTATTTTCTAGGTCTCGTAGAGTATTGGTAGTAGTATGTGCAACAATATAAGCAACCATGTTATTCATAGCTTCTGCCACTCGACCATCCCTATTAACGTTGACTCTTGGAGCGTCACTCCTTCTTGGTGGCATTGTTTCCTCAAACCAACATCAAGAAGAAATCTAAACACCCCTTAGAAAAATTCCAAAAATAATTTCCGACCACATCAATACATAATAACTACTCAGAACCAGATAACTCAAACCACCTATCCCAACGCATGATCAGATAATGACTCCCAACCTACAGGTTGACCTCCAATCTATAACCAAAACTCCACAGCCCCAAAGAAATCCAAACCAAAGCTCTGATACCACAATTGTAACACCATAAACTTTAACAGCGTGAGTGTATTTTTTTTTTTAAAACAAATTCATAAACACAAAGAAATAAAGAAGGAAATACATTTGGATAAATATTTAAGTCGTAACATAACGACAAATTCAACAAATATTTACAAGCAGCAGAACAGTTTTTGAAATCAAAATCCTAAGTATTCAAACATCAAAATAAACCGGGGCTTTGAGGCCTATCAGACATAGCTCATACCCCTGGGTATTCTCGGCAGACACCTGTACAAAAGCACTGCCCCAAGAATTTTAACTTCCCACATCACATCAAAAAGTGGTACGTAGAACCCATCAAAATAAAATGTCAAGCTGACAATATTGGTATAGGTACAGTCTTCCAAATGAAAATAAACACAATCCAAAAAGAAAGACATCTAGTCCCTATACGTCAACCTAATCTAATCATTCTACAAAATCTATACATCCTGGATGATCTTCACGCGTCCCACAAGATCCTCTTGACACAGCTTCAGTCACGTGTGTCTAACTACTAGGAGAACATACATGACTTATAATTTATGCGAGCACACATAATTAATAAAAATGTTAAGAGAACAAACATATTCTCTGTTTCCTTTTCTTTCCTTTTTCCTTTCCTTTTTCTTTTTCCTTATTTTCTATTTCCCTCCAACCATATATGTATATACATATATATATATATATTAATTATAACTTAACAAATATCAAATAATATCTATATATTTATGAAAACTACCATTTCACCCATAATCTCTCAAACCATTTGATAAAAATATCCACTCTTGTCACAACTCAAATTATAGATACAATATTCAGCAACCCGAGATATTTTTAACCAAACTGCCCATAATTAAATTCTTCGTAACATAAATAAATTATTCTTCGACAAAAAATTCATTTTACTTAATCTAATTTATTTATTGACGATTAATTTTAATCAGGACATCAAAAGATATTTTTGGGCAATAAACTCAAAATATCAATAACTTGGCTAAAAAGCCTCAGAGTTCAATACCAAAATACACTATAATACATAAATTAGAATTTAAAAGTATGGGTCTTACAATTGTTGCGGGTGTTTTCTTGAATTCCATCCAACATGTTCGTCTTCTTAAAAAACTGATATCGATTTTGTATTCCTCTCGTTGAAACCTTTAAGAAGCGTCATTCATTTGTGTGTTTCTCTTTGTTTTGAATATGTTTGTTCTCCTAACAGTTTTATTAGTTATGTGTGCTCGCATAAATTATAAGTCATGTTTGTTCTCCTAGTAGTTAGACACACCTGACTGGAGCTGTGTCAGGAGGATCTTATGGGGCGCGTGAAGATCATCCAAGAAGTATATATTTTGTAGAATGATCAGATTTGGTTGACGTATAGGGACTAGATGTCTTTCTTTTTGGGTTCTGTTTATTTTAATTTGGAAGACTGTATCTATACAAATATTGTTAGCTTAACATTTTATTTTGATGGGTTCCATGTACCATTTTTTATGTCATGTGGGGAGTTAAAATTCTCAGGGGCAGTGCTTTTGTACAGGTGTCTGCCGAGAATACCCCAGGGGTATGAGCTAAGCTTGATAAGTCTCACAGCCCAAGTGTATTTTGATGTTTGAATACTTTAGATTTTTATTTCAAAAACTATTCCGCTGTTTGTAAATAATTGTTGACTTTGTCATTATATTACTTTGAATAATTGTTTGTAACTATCCAAGAGTATAATTGTTTGAATAATTGTTCGTAACTAATTGTTTGTAAAACTTTGCTGCTGTTTGCAACTATCCAAGAGTATTTATTCCTTCATTTATGAAATTCGTTTTTTGTTTTAAGAAGAAAAAAAAGGGTTGTTACAACAATGGTGGAAACCCATTTTTTACAGTATAATGGTTGGTGATTGTAAGTTTATGTAATGGTAGAGGGTTTTTCATGGAGTCCAAATATGGTGTCGGTTTTCCTTGGTTATATTTGTGGTGGTCGGAATCTTGATCAAGAAGAAGAAGAAGAAGAAGAAGAAGAAGAAGAAGAAGAAGAAGAAGAAGAAGATGATGATGATGAGAACTGATCTTCCTTTTTGTCTTTTATTATTATTATTATTATTATTATTATTATTATTGTTGTTGTTACTATTTAATCACCTTTTACTACTTTCTTTTATTTTGTTTTTTTGAAAAACAATGAAACCAATAATTACCAAAACTAATTTCTTTAATACTTATTTTTAATACAATTTCATTATAAAAAGAGAAAGAGAAGATCAAAACGATCACAGTCTCAGTTTTACACGACACATACTATAATGTTCATGGTCGAAGAGAAAAGATGTATAATAATATGGGAACCGGTCTTCTCTTTTTTCCTATTTTTTGTGTGTTTATTATTATTATTATTATTATTAATATTATTATTATTATTATTATTACTATTATTGTTATTATTATTATTATTATTTAATTACATTTTACTCTGGTATATAGCTTAATCCAAAAACCACATTTGACTCCTTTTTTTATTTTATTTTTATGAAAAACAATAAAATCAATAATTATCAAAACTAATTTTCTTAATAATTTTGTTTTAATTCAATTTCATTATAAAAATATTGTTAATATTTTGAAACTATTATTTTGTAAAATAAAGTAATTAATCGATTAAAATACACTAAAAACCAAAACTCTCATATTCAAAATAATAACTACAATTATTATCATACTATTTTACGAAATAATCACATAAAAATACAACTATCCTTATAGAATGGTAAAATAAATAAAACAAAAATAATATAACACCAACAATTTGATATTAATTAGTAAGTCACAATAAATATGCATAAAATCACCATGCCATAAAAGTATCATAAAAATAAAGGAAATCAATATCAATATTACTACTAACTTATAATAATTATTTATAAAATAAATATTTAAAATAAGATATATTTAGAATAATTAAATATAATTAAGTGTACATTTAACAATAGTCAAACGCATACAAAAATATCACATATTATACGAACACACGCGTCGATGAAGAATTGCCTAAAATCATATTATTTTAAATATTACACTAAATATTATTACGTTTAGAGAAATATAAAAGATATAAAATATAATATTTGTTATTTATATTACTCATTTAGTCCAATTTGTATAAAATTAACACACCATAGAAAACACACGTACAAAAAAAATTAATCATAAAATTGATCAACATATATTCTAAAAAAATATAAATACAAAACTAATTATTTAAAATAGTATTTCTTTTATTAAAGAGTTTATTATAAATTTGGAGTGTTACACTCAATAGTCTCAAGTACAATATTTATGAAGCTAAACAAATGTGTATTACATTATCTATTTCTTATTCCACGGATAGCAACCAGCATATTTACCAAGCCTACATGGTCCTGATTCCTTTATAATCCAATTGCAAGTTAAACATAAATCTCTACCATCTATGTATATGTCAAACCATTTAAGAGGACCATTCCATGTAAAGGAACAATAGAATTGTGTTTTGCCAACAACGGCATCGTCAAAACTCCAACTGAAGGCTTGATCATACTGAAGAACATGAACCCCAAGATCATTATCAGCAAATTTGCAATGAACAGTTAGGTCCATACTGCTTTCCAATCTGTTATTTATAGTCACAATATGTGAAGGTTTGCCATGAACAGTTATGTGCATGAACATCAACGTCAACACACATATCAAAAGAAATTTTTGAACAAATGTCTTTAAAAGTGAACAATATTTATTAGGTGAAAGTTAAAATAATTGATTGAAGAAAACCATATATTTATAGAATGATTTTTGCAAAGAATGAATATATATATATAAATTATTTAAGGTAATGTTTAAGAGCATCTCTAACACTTGTTAGCGTGGAATTACCTAAAATTGAGTTATTAGCGAGTTGACTGTTTAACGGTAGTTTCATAATTTAATAATAATAAATATATAATTATTATCTTTTTTTTATTAATTTATAAATAATAATAAATTTATGACTTACCTTCTTTATTAATTTATGATCATTGACTTCTTTTTAATTTATTTCATTTTTATTTTAAATTAAAATAGTGTATAATAATATTAATATTTAAATAATATTTAAATTTATAATAAAATTAAATATAAATATAATATTAATGTATAAATTAAAGTTGTGTAATCTAATATGATTTTAAACTTTAAAAAATGAACGGGTTGCGATGAGAACTCGATTTAATAAACCTATGTTGAGTTCTCTGATGGAGATGCTCTAGTAAGTATAAAATAATTAATAACAATTTGTTAATAATAGTAAGTAAAATTAATGCTATTTGAATCTTCCTATCAAGTCAATCATACGAAGCTATTCAAATCTATTATTAATAACTATTAACCAATATAAAACTTATCGAAAACCTAAATAACTAGTATGTAGCCTGTGTCAAACACGTGATATCATATTGTCGATATATAATTATTCAACATTTTTATTATAGTTTAAAATCAAAATATGATTGATTCATCATGTTTCTTTGTAATTATATAATAATTTATTATTTCAAATAATATATTATTTGCAAATATCAATAGTTAAAATAATATGTATATAATTAATTTTTGTACGTACTATGAAATATATTAATTGTAGGTATTATTTTTTGTGTCCCATATAGTTTTCTTTTTTATCAAAAATAATTATATTTGAAATATTGTTTTTCATTAAATATTGGATATATTTTCGAAATAGGATATTCATTATCTTGGTTCGTACGTCGTGGAAGCGTATTGGCCGTATCCTTTTTTACTACACCCAAATCTTTTTGTTAAGGTCAAATTTTCATTGGATAATAATTTTAAGCAACCTCGTAGAGTCTTGGTAGTAGTATGTGCAACAAGATAAGCAACCATGTTATTCATAGCTTCTGCCACTCGATTATCCCTATTAACGTTGACTCTTGGAGCGTCATTCCTTCTTGGTGGCATTGTTTCCTCAAACCAACATCAAGAAGAAATCTAAACACCCTTTAGAAAAATTCCAAAAATAATTTCCAACCACATCAATACATAATAACTACTCCGAACCAGATAACTCAAACCACCTATCCCGACGCATGATCAGATAACGACTATCAACCTACAGGTTGACCTCCAATCTATAACCAAAACTCTACAGCCCCAAAGAAATCCAAACCAAAGCTCTTATACCACAATTGTAACACCCCGAACTTTAACAGCGCCAGTGTATGTTCTTAAAAATAAATTCATAAACACTAACAAATAAAGAAGGAAATACATTTGGATAAATATTTATGTCGTAACATAACGACAAATTCAACAAATATTTACAAGCAGCGGAACAGTTTTTGAAATCAAAATCCTAAGTATTCAAACATCAAAATACACCGGGGCTTTGAGGCCTATGAGACATACCTCATACCCCTGGGTATTCTCGCCAGACACCTGTACAAAAGCACTGCCCCAAGAATTTTAACTTCCCACACCACATCAAAAAGTGGTACGTGGAACCCATCAAAATAAAATGTCAAGCTAACAATATTGGTATAGGTACAGTCTTCCAAATGAAAATAAACACAATCTAAAAAGAAAGACATCTAGTCCCTATACGTCAACCTAATCTAATCATTCTACAAAATCTATACATCCTGGATGATCTTCACGCGTCCCACAAGATCCTCCTGACACAGCTCCAATCACGTGTGTCTAACTACTAGGAGAACAAACATGACTTATAATTTATGCGAGCACACATAATTAATAAAAATGTTAGGAGAACAAACATATTCTCTATTTCCTTTTCTTTTCTTTCCTTTTTCCTTTTGACTTGTTTTTCCTTTTCCTTTCTTTTTTCCTTTCCTTTTTCTTTTTCCTTTCTTTCTATTTCCCTCCAACCATATATATATTAATTATAACTTAACAAATATAAAAAAATATCTATATATTTATGAAAACTACCATTTCACCCATAACCTCTCAAACCATTTGATAAAAATATCCACTCTTGTCACAACTCAAATTATAGATACAATTTTCAGCAACCCGAGATATTTTTAACCAAACTGCCCATAATTAAATTCTTCGTAACATAAATAAATTATTCTTCCACAAAAAATTCATTTTACTTAATCTAATTTAATTATTGACGATTAATTTTAATTGGGATATTAAAAGATATTTTTGGGCATTAAACTCACAAAATATCAATAACTAGGCTAAAAAGCCTTAGAGTTCAATACCAAAATACACTATAATACATAAATTAGAATTTAAAACTATGGGTATTACAATTGTTGCGGCTGTTTTCTTCTATTCCATCCAACATGTTCATCTTCTTAAAAAATTGATATCGTTTTTGTATTCCTCTCGTTGAAACCTTCAAGAAGCGTCATTCATTTGTGTGTTTCTCTTTGTTTTGAATATGTTTGTTCTCCTAACATTTTTATTAATTATGTGTGCTCGCATAAATTATAAGTCATGTTTGTTCTCCTAGTAGTTAGACACATCTGACTGGAGCTGTGTCACGAGGATCTTATAGGGCGCGTTAAGATCATCCAAGAAGTATATATTTTGTAGAATGATCAAATTTGGTTGACGTATAGGGACTAGATGTCTTTCTTTTTGGGTTCTGTTTATTTTAATTTGGAAGACTGTACCTATACAAATATTGTTAGCTTAACATTTTATTTTGATGGGTTCCATGTACCATTTTTTATGTCATGTGGGGAGTTAAAATTCTCAGGGGCAGTGCTTTTGTACAGGTGTCTGCCGAGAATACCCCAGGGGTATGAGCTATGCTTGATAAGTCTCATAGCCCTAGTGTATTTTGATGTTTGAATACTTTAGATTTTTATTTCAAAAACTATTCCGCTGTTTGTAAATAATTGTTGACTTTGTCATTATGTTACTTTGAATAATTGTTTGTAACTATCCAAGAGTATAATTGTTTGAATAATTGTTTGTAACTAATTGTTTGTAAAACTATGCCGCTGTTTGCAACTATCCAAGAGTATTTATTCCTTCATTTCTGAAATTCGTTTTTTGTTTTAAGAAGAAAAAAAAGGGTTGTTACAACAATGGTGGAAACCCATTTTTTATAGTATAATGGTTGGTGATTGTAAGTTTATGTAATGGAAGAGGGTTTTTTGTGGAGTCCAAATATGGTGTCGGTTTTCCTTGGTGATATTTATGGTGGTCGGAATCTTGATCAAGAAGAAGAAGGAGAAGAAGAAGAAGATGATGATGATGAGAACTGATTATTATTATTATTATTATTATTATTATTATTATTATTATTATTATTATTATAATTATAATTATTATTATTATTTTTATTATTATTACTATTATTTTTATTATTATTATTTAATTACATTTTACTCTGGTATATAGCTTAATCCAAAAACCACATTTGACTCCTTTTTTTATTTTATTTCTATGAAAAACTATAAAATCAATAATTATCAAAACTAATTTTCTTAATAATTTTGTTTTAATTCAATTTCATTATAAAAATATTGTTAATATTTCGAAACTATTATTTTACAAAATAAAGTAATTAATCAATTAAAATACACTAAAAACCAAAACTCTCATATTCAAAATAATAACTACAATTATTATCATACTATTTTACGAAATAATCACATAAAAATACTACTATCCTTATAGAATGGTAAAAAAAATAAAACAAAAATAATATAACACCAACAATTTGATATTAATTAGTAAGTCACAATAAATATGCATAAAATCACCATGCCATAAAAATTTCATAAAAATAAAGGAAATCAATATCAATATTACTAATACCTCATAATAATTATTTATAAAATAAATATTTAAAATAAGATATATTTAGAATAATTAAATATAATTAAGTGTACATTTAACAATAGTCAAACGCATACAAAAATATCACATTAATTACGAACGCACGCGTTGATGAAGAATTGCCTAAAATCATATTATTTTAAATATTACACTAAATATTATTACGTTTAGAGAAATATAAAATATATAAAATATAATATTTGTTATTTATATTACTCATTTAGTCCAATTTGTATAAAATTAACACACCATTGAAAACACACGTACGAAAAAAATTAATCATAAAATTGATCAACATATATTCTAAAAAAATATAAATACCAAAATAATTATTTAAAATAGTATTTCTTTTATTAAAGAGTTTATTATAAATTTGGAGTGTTACACTCAATAGTCTCAAGTACAATATTTATGAAGCTAAACAAATGTGTATTACATTATCAATTTCTTATTCCACGGATAGCAACCAGCATATTTACCAAGCCTACATGGTCCTGATTCCTTTATAATCCAATTGCAAGTTAAACATAAATCTCTACCATCTATGTATATGTCAAACCATTTAAGAGGACCATTCCATGTAAAGGAACAATAGAATTGTGTTTTGCCAACAACGGCATCGTCAAAACTCCAACCGAAGGCTTGATCATACTGAAGAACATGAACTCCAAGATCATTATCAGCAGATTTGCAATGAATAGTTAGGTCCATACTGCTTTCCAATCTGTTATTTATAGTCACAATATGTGAAGGTTTGCCATGAACAGTTATGTGCATGAACATCAACGTCAACACACATATCAAAAGAAATTTTTGAACAAATAGAGACATTGCACCTTCAATTAATCTTCTCTTTAAAAGTGGATAATATCTATTAGGTGAAAGTTAAAATAATTGATTGAAGAAAACCATATATTTATAGAATGATTTTTGCAAAGAATTAATATATATATATAAATTATTTAAGGTAATGTTTAAGAGCATCTCTAACACTTGTTAGCGTGGAATTACCTAAAATTGAGTAATTGGCGAGTTGACTGTTTAACAGTAGTTTCATAATTTAATAATAATAAATATATAATGGTTATCTTTTTTTTTATTAATTTATAAATAATAATAAATTTATGACTTACCTTTTTTATTAATTTATGATCATTGACTTCTTTTTAATTTATTTCATTTTTATTTTAAATTAAAATAGTGTATAATAATATTAATATTTAAATTAATATTTTAAGTTATAATAAAATTAAACATAAATAAAATATTAAACTATAAATTAAAGATGTGTGATCTAATATGATTTTAAACTTCAAAAAATGAATGTGTTGCGATGAGAGCTCTATTTAATAAACCTATGTTGAGTTCCCTGATGGAGATGCTCTAGTAAGTATAAAATAATTAATAACAATTTGTTAATAATAGTAAGTAAAATTGATGCTATTTGTGTAACACCCTAAATTTGATAATAAACTATTTTATTAATTAAATAGGATTTTAAATAATTAATTTGATGTTAAAATTATTTTAGAATATATGTTGATAAATTTTGTGAGTAATTTTTGTTATAGTAATGTTTTCTGTGATGTGTTAGTTTGATAGATATTATATTTAATGAGCAATATAAATAATAAATATTTTACTTTATTATTTTATATATTTTTATAAAAATAAAAGTATTGTAGTGTAATATTTTAAAGAACAAGATTTTATATGATTTTAAGTGTATATGTGAGTTGGTTATTGATATGATATTTTCTTATATGTTTGACTAATATTAAATGTGTACATATTTATTTTTTAATCATTTTTAAGTATATCTTATTTTAATTATTTTTAAATATATTTTTAGAATGGTACCACATTGTGAAGTAGAGTCTAAGCTCATGCATAGCATTGCATTTCCTTGTGATTGTTTTATTGTGATTGATGTGTTTCAAAGGTAATAATAATTAGATGATTTGATGCATATTATAATGAGATGATTATTTTACTTGAGTGACTTTGATGCTATAGTATGATACCATTTAATTAAATACTTTGATATATCGTAAAGTGATTATGATACGGTTCTATTATGATTGTTTGCGTGTTCTTCTTACTCGTATTATACTATTAACATGATTTCAAAACTCACCTCCTTCGTTGTTTGTGTTTGACTGGCTGGGCCCTGCGTTTGCGAAATCGCAGTTATTACAGGTTAATGAGTCTTGAAGTTCAAGTTTGGGAGGAACCCCGCTCTGATAGGTGATACTGGGAATAAGGGTTTTAATTTGTATTTTACTTATTTAATTTGAATCAAATTTTTGTATGAAAACCTTAGAAGTACTAGTAAGTTTTTAGAATTAAATCAAGTAATTGTACTTAAATCAAGTTTATTGAGATTAAATTGTTTTATTTGATTAATAAAATTTGAATTGTTGCATGTGTATTTTGAGAAACGTGATATCCTAAATTAGTTACAAAAGTTTTTAATTTCTTGAAAATATAATTGTATTTATCCACTGCAAATTTTATAGAAATATGATACAAATTATTATGTATATTATTTTGGGATTTAGGGTGTCACAATGCTTTCACCTATGAATATGATTCGATGCACAAACATTCTTTGCTCTTTGACTCTTTGTCCTTCAACTAATCTAACTCGACAGTTTATGGGTAAACGTCAAAAATAAATTATGAGAAGATAATCTAAAAACTAAATTCGAAATTTGGTCAAGGAAAATTACCATAAATCAGAAACCTAATTAGTGGATAATATAGCCATTTTTCACACGGTCATTTTGGCGTTGGTTTCACTCAAATCGGACTTACGGTGAAGGAGAACGGTGCAAAATAAGGATTTCTATAAATGGAGAAATCGGGTATTTTAGGGAGAAATTCGGGTTGTTAAAAATCTGAAAACATGTGTTTAATTGACTAACTAAATATAAGAAACAACATACATAGATTTGGAAGAAAATTGAGAAAGTTTTCTGGAACAGTTATTGATCACCGATGTAAAACGATAGAGTTGTTGTTGTGTTTCCTCTTTGGTTTTACGGCTGCCCTTCCAACTCCCTTCCCTTCTTTTGTTTGTTATATTTTATTAACAATTAGGGTTCATAGAGTCAAACCCATTGGTCTCTTTATTTATATTTTATATTATTATTTTTATTTTGTTAAAATAAAACTAATAATTATTTAATCTCTTTTTTTAATATCCCTCCAAACACCATTTAGTTTTCCAAACATTACTAATATTTTATAAATTAGAGTAATTAAAATAATCAATATAAAAAACATGTTACTAATAATCAAAACTCTCACATTCAAAATAATCTCCACAGTTATACTTATTTCTCAAAATACTCACATTATAATAATACCATCCTATTAGAAAATAGTCAAAATTATAAAATAAATAAATATAACATCAATATTTTATATTAATTACTAAATCATAATGAATATATATAAAATCACAATACCATAACAAGTATTTAAAAATAAACGAAATCAAACACAATATCAATTCTATATCAAGATAATTGTTTATAAAAAAAATAACTAAAAATAGAAAATAGTTATAAATAATTGAAATATAACTATATATATATATATAATCACAATTTCAAAATGAATATATAAAAACAAAGAAAATCAAACACAATATTACTACGATCTCAATATAATTATTTATAGAATAAATAATTAAAATAAGATATATTTAAAAATAATTAAAATAAGATATACTTAAAAATGATTAAAATATAAATATGTACACACTTAATATTAGTCAAACATATAAGAAAATATCATATCAATTACCAACTCACATATACACTTAAAATCATATAAAATCTTGTTCTTTAAAATATTACACTACAATACTTTTATTTTTATAAAAATATATAAAATAATAAAGTAAAATATTTATTATTTATATTTCTCATTAAATATAATATCTATCAAACTAACACATCACAGAAAACATTCCTATAACAAAAATTACTCACAAAATTTATCAACATATATTGTAAAATAATTTTAACATCAAATTAATTATTTAAAATCCTATTTAATTAATAAAATAGTTTATTATAAAATTTGGGGTGTTACAAGTTTTGAAATCATGCTAATAGTATAATATGAGTAAGAAGAACACGCAAACAATCATAATAGAACCGTATCATAATCACTTTACGATATATCAAAATATTTAATTAAATAGTATCATACTATAACATCAAAGTCACCCACGTAAAATAATCATCTCATTATAATATGCATCAAATCATCTAATTAATATTTCCTTTGAAACACATCAATCACAACAAAACAATCACAAGGAAATGCAATGCTATGCATGACCTTAGACTCTACTTCACAATGTGGTACCATTCTAACTCTGAAGTACTTGGTTAGGAGGCCATGATACTATGCCACTACAAGAGTGGACGGACAATTCATGAATGGCCAAGTCCTCATAGATCCCCTCAACTCAACCCGAGACACATATACGCGACGGTCGGGGTACTCTTGTGTTCCACGGTAGCTCCTGGCCTTAGGGAATAACCCACTAATCCACTTAGGAATTCCCCACTAGGTGTACCCCCAAGGTCTATCAGTCTTGCTTTATAGTTCGAATGTACCCCTCCACTGTAACACCCCAAATTTTATAATAAACTATTTTATTAATTAAATAGGATTTTAAATAATTAATTTGATGTAAAAATTATTTTAATACATATTGATAAATTTTGGGATAATTTTCGTTATATGAGTGCTTTCTATGATGTGCTAGTTTTAAAAATATTAGATTAAATGAGCGACATAAATAATATTATATTTTATTATTTGATATATATTTAAATTAATAATAATCATAATAATAATAGTATTTTAGTGTAATATTTTAAAGAAAAAGATTTTATGTGGTTTTACGAGTATATACGCGTACCAAACTAATATAATATTTTTTTTGTGCGTTTGACTGATATTAAGTATGTACATAGATATATTTCCATTATTTAGAACTATTTTCTATTTTTAGTTATTTTCTTTAAAAATATTTATCTTGAGATAGAATTGATATTGTGTCTGATTTTGTTTATTTTTATATACTTGTTATGACATTGTGATTTTATATATATTTATTATGATTTAGTAATTAATATAAAATATTGATGTTATATTTATTTATTTTATAATTTTGACTATTTCCTAATATTCTGGTATTATTATAATGTGAGTATTTTGATAAATAAGTATAATTGTAGAGATTATTTTGAATGTGAATGTTTCAGTCATTAGTAATATATTTTTTTATATATTGATTATTTTAATTACTCTAATTAATAAAATATTAGTAATGTTTGGAAAACTAAATGGTTTTTGGAGGGATATTAAAAAAAGAGATTAAATAATTATTAGTTTTATTTTAACAAAATAAAAATAATAATATAAAATATAAATAAAGAGACCAATGGGTTTGACTCTATGAACCCTAATTATTAATAAAATATAACAAACAAAAGAAGGGAAGAGAGTTGGAAGGGCAGCCGTAAAACCAAAGAGGAAACACAACAACAACTCTATCGTTTTACATCGGTGATCAATAACTGTTCCAGAAAACTTTCTCAATTTTCTTCCAAATCTGAGTATGTTGTTTCTTATATTTAGTTAGTCAATTAAACACAATTTTTCAGATTTTTAACAACCCGAATTTCTCCCTAAAATACCCGATTTCTCCATTTACAGAAATCCTTATTTTGCACCGTTCTCCTTCACCTTAAGTCCGATTTTAGTGAAACCAACGCCAAAACGACCGTGTGAAAAGTGGCTATATTATCCCCTGATTGGTTTTCTGATTCATGGTAATTTTCTTTGACCGAATTTCGAAATCAGTTTTTAGACTATTTTCTCATAATTTATTTTTGACGTTTACCCATAAATTGTCGAGTTAGATCGATTAAAGGAAAAAGAGTCAAAGAGCAAAGAATGTTTAGGCATCGAATCATATTCATAGGTGAAAACATCGAAATAAGGTAAGGGGTGAGAGAGCGTTTGAATTCATGAGTATAATATATTGTGAGATGAACGGGAAAACCGTATTTCCTAACGATTCATCCGGGGCTCGCTACGTATGGCAGAAGCCCTTTGAGGGATTCTCGCGTCCATTTTGTCCGCGAAAAAGGAGTCGCCACCAATTTTATTTTTTATTAAAGGAAAAATTGGGTAAAACCTAAAATAATATTTTTGAACCAAAAATTTGAATTCGGGAGTCGATTACGAGTAGGGAAGTATTATCACCCTACAACGTCCGTTAAAACGGTTACCTTATAATTAATTATATATAAATTATTTATTTATTTACTTATTTATTTATTTTTGCCCCAAAAAAATAACAAATAAATAAATAAATTATTTACATTAATAAAAGAAGAAAAAATATTTGTTTTATTAATTTGGTTTGACAAGGGAAAAATCTTGCTCCTACGTATCCCCTAGTGCAATAGGGAAATCAAAACACACGTAGTTCTTGGGTAGAAAATATTTATGTGTTGACCAATTTTATTATTAATTTTACTTTATATATATACATATCAAAATAAATTAATTACATAATAACGATAATAATAATAATAATAATAATAATAATAAGAATGATGGGTTATATATTGATTTGTGTATTGTTTTATTTTAAGGAACCACTTTTACTATTTTTTATTTTTATAAACCGTAAAGGATAAAAATTCAAAAGCAGATTTACGAGTCAGCGACGCATATGTGGCGCGAACCGACGGTGATAATAATAAGAGAATTTAAGATTTTAAGCACGAAAATTAAAACACAATAGAGAGGAGAAATCACGAATTTGATAAAAAATAAATAAATAATTATTCAACAATCAAATTGATTCTTATTGGTTGATTCCAAAATTTGATCGTGAAACACAAAAAAAAAATATTATTGTTTATATCATATGTGCATATAATAGTAAAAAAAAAAACAATAATAATGTCAACAACAAAAAATAGACAAAGAGAAAAATAAGTGTTTACCGCACTGAAAATTTTCTTTGCTAGTTCCTGATTCCAATATTGCTTCTCTATTTTCTCTCCATTATTCTCTCTTTTCTTTTATCTTTTTTGCTCTCAATTCCTGTCTCCTCCTCCTTTTTGCTCTCTTGTGGCAGACTATTTATAGACTTTTGGGTGTAGATTGCAAAAGACAAGAGAATAATTGTCAATTGATTACCATTAATCTATTTTTTCCGATTTTCTTTTCTTTTAATTGCCCACAATTATACCGATTCTTATTGCCATTGATTCACTTCTTCGGTTTCTTTTCTATTCAATTGATCACCATTATTTTGATTTTTATGACTATCAATCAATTTCTTTTCTATTTTTTTTTTTCATTTATTTTGATCATCATTGCATCGATTTTATGACAATCAATTCATTTCTTTTCAGTTTCCTTTATTTTTATTTCTTATTATTATTATTTTTATATTTTAGAAAAGAGTCTGAACAAGAATTAGAGGCAAACAAGAACCGAAAACAGTTATGATTGTTTAAAGCTTATATCCCTAATTATTTTTTTTTATATTTCTTCACATATATTTATATATTTATTATTATTGTCATTATTATTATTATTTACTTTTTTAACAAAAAATAAAAAATTAATAAAAATCGGACAAAATTAGGTGTCAACAGGGATAAATTAATTAATTTACAAATATTGAAATTGTGAGATTAAAATATAGAATAGAAACATTTGTAGGGTGTTGATTGATTTAATTTCATTGAATGTGTGAAATTGATATTATTGTGATATTGGGTGTCGACTTAAATTTATGTATATATATATATGTGTGTGTGTGTGTGATTAGATGAGTTTATGTCATGTGATAATAAAAGATGGATGTGTTGTGGTAGTTTTATGTGATGATGATGATGTATGATTAATTATTGTGATGTTATAAATTTGTGAGAAGTTTATGTGATGATGTTTGATTGATGATAGTGATGCTATAAATTTGTGATGAGTTTATGTGATGAGATATGATTAATGATAGTGATGTTGTGAATTTGTGATGAGAATATTGAAGTAACCCCATAATTGGTGAAATAATTATGATTTCAATTTCTGTTTGAGATGATGGTTTTAATGGAGTATCATAAACCAACGAGGGGAGAAAATAAATATTGTGAATTTGTGAAGTGGAGATTATTTTGTCATCATATAGGTAGGGCCTGACAAGCCTAGAGATTATGGGGAAGTACAACTGAATGAGCCTGATCGTGGCGGTCTGCTGTCGAGCCTTAAGGCAAGATTGTTAGACCTTGGAGGTATTCCGGTGGGGAATTCCTAGGTGACTTGGAGGTAGCACTCCAAATGTCGGGAGCTACCATGCAACACACGTTTACCTCGACTGTCACGTATATGTGTCTCGGGTTGAGTTGAGGGGATCTATGAGGACAGGGCCAATTTGAATTGTCCGTCCATCGGGATGGTGGCATAGTATCATGGCCTCCTAACCAAGTACTTCAGAGTTAGAATGGTACCACATTGTGAAGTAGAGTCTAAGCTCATGCATAGCATTGCATTTCCTTGTGATTGTTTTGTTGTGATTGATGTGTTTCAAAGGTAATATTAATTAGATGATTTGATACATATTATAATGAGATGATTATTTTACTTGAGTGACTTTGATGTTATAGTATGATACTATTTAATTAAATATTTTGATATATCGTAAAGTGATTATGATACGGTTCTATTATGATTGTTTGCGTGTTCTTCTTACTCATATTATACTATTAACATGATTTCAAAACTCACCTTCTTCGTTGTTTGTGTTTGACTAGCTGGGCCCTGCGTTTGCGAAATCGCAGTTAATACAGGTTAATGAGTCTTGAAGTTCAAGTTTGGGAGGAACCCCGATCTGATAGGTGATACCGGGAACAAGGGTTTTAATTTGTATTTTACTTATTTAATTCAAATAGAAACTTTGTATGAAAACTTTAGAAGTACTAGTAAGTTTTAATAATTAAATCAAGTGATTATACTTAAATCAAGCTTATCAAGATTGCACTATTTTAATGGATAAAATAAATATTATAGTGTTTTTATTTCTATTTTTGAGAAACGTGATATCCTAAATTAAATATAAAGTTTTTAATTCCTTGGAAATATATTTGTATTTATCCGCTGCAAATTTTATAGGAATATTATATAAATTATTATATATATTATTTTGGGATTTAGGGTGTCACAATTTGAATCTTCCTATCAAGTCAATCATACGAAGCTATTCAAATATATTATTAATAACTATTAACCAATATAAAACTTATCGAAAACCTAAATAACTAGTATGTAGCCTGTGGCAAACACGTGATATCATATTATCGATATATAATTATTCAACATTTTTATTATAGTTTAAAATCAAAATATGATTGATTCATCACGTTTCTTTGTAATTATATAATAATTGATTATTTCAAATAATATATTATTTGCAAATATCAATAGTTAAAATAATATGTATATAATTTTTTTTTGTACGTACTATGAAATATATTAATTTTAGGTATTATTTTTTGTTAAATGGTTTGACATATATAATTGTAGGTATTGAGTTAAATGCCGAAAAAATATTTTTGGAAATTGGATTAAAATTTTTTGTCGAAGAATAATTTATTTACGTATCGAAGAATTTAATACCGAATAGTTTGTTAAAAATATCACTCGTTGCTAAAAATTTATCTGTCAATTGAGGTGCGACGAGAATAGATATTTTTATCAAAATAGTTTGAGATGTGAGTGAAGTGATGTGTGTAAGAGTTGTTAGATATTCGTTTGGGTTTGGTTTTTGGTATAGTATATATATATATATATATATATATATATATTATAACTTATATTTAGTTATTGGAAAGGAAAGGAAGAAAACAGCAAACAGAGGAAACAAAAATGTTACCTCTCCCTAGTCGCGAACCCTTTCTCCTTCTCCTTCATTTTCTTTCTATCAAGAAAACCAAGTGTGAGTGAAAGAAAAACATTCCCCTGCTACTCGACTTCTTCTTTCTGTCCTCTTTCTTCTTCTTTGATTCGAAAATGAAGAAAAACAGTGTTGGTGATTTCAAAACCTTCAAACGAAAACCTCCACGTTTCTTCTAGATCTAAGATTCATTTCACAAAGAGATAAAAGGGAAAGATGCTCACCTCCACGCTATGGTGCTAGTGAACTAACTTTGGAAGCGGCGTCGCGAGAGGAGATTTTATCGAAATTACTCGTGGTACCGTAATCGCTCGTTAAAGCTAACATTAAGGTAAGGGCACCTTCCAAACTTTTATTTTGCATTTAGGGACTTATCTGTGGTTGGGTGGAAAAGAAATTTGCTAAGGTTGACGTGTAGATTGGGGGAAAATGAATTTAATGCTTTTATTGGTGAAATTTTAGAGTTGGGTTTTGGTGATATTGTTGAGTGTTTTGTGGAAAATGAATTTAACTCATTTATGTGTGGTTTTGAAGAAATGAAATTTAATGTTTTTGAGTGGAGGGTTGTGATGATTTGCGTTTGTCGTGTTTGACGTGTTCATAATTAATATTATAAATTTTAAGATGTGTTTGTGTGGATTTTTGTGGAAAAATGAATTGATGTGATTTGGTGTGAATTGTGGATTGAATTTGAGAATATGTCTGAGTATGCTCTGTGTAGAATTTGAAAATCATTAAGAGTTAAATGAGTATTAAAAATGAGAAATCTTTTAATATCTCCGTTTACTTAATGATTGTCGTGAAAATCGTTAGAGTTAAATGAGTATTAAAGATGGGGAATCTTTTAATATCTGCATTTACTTAATAATTGTCGTGGATAGACTTAGAGTATGCTCAATCATTTCATAGTACATGGCGACTAGATGGGCCATGGTGATTGTGGTGACTGGATAGGCCACGAGATGATTCCATGTGATTTGTTGGTTCATTTTATCCTTGCAGGGATTGTCGCGTCGTGTAAGGTATGTGATAGACTACACATTTTTGGTAAATTGTGCTTACCCTGTGATAGGCGGTACATTTAAAATTTGCATTTTTAGTAAACCGTGATGACCCGTGATAGGTAGCACATCGGTAATTTAGTATTCGGCTTGTGATAGGCAGTAAAATTCTGATTTAAGGCCCTTTGAGGATGGTTTTGGTTTGGAATTCCAGGTCCATGCATTTTGGAATATACGCATTACATTAGAGTTATTGGCACACGAGTCACGTTTGGTTCAAAATTATAATTGAGTGTTTGAACTCAAGGGGTTGTTGTGGTTGTGCTATAATTGCTAAGTGTGAATGTTTTGGATTTGTGTGGAAGTGTGATTGATTGCAAAACCTTTTCGATACTGAACTTCTCATGGTGATTGTGCCATAATTGCTAAGTGTGAATGTTTTGGATTGGTTTGTAAGTGTGATTGATTGTAAAACCTTTTTGAAACGCATGTTGTCATGCTGATTGTGCTATAATTGCTAAGTGTGATTGTTTGGATTTGTGTGTAAGTGTTGATTGATTTCGAAACCCTTTTTAAAGCTGAATTTTGCTGTTTTTCTATTGTTTTCTGATGTGTATTCGAATATAGAAGCTTGTATTCGAATACATACATGTTGTTTTTGTTGTTGACTTATGTGTAGTCGAATACAAAAGGTTGTATTCGAATACATACATGTTATTTTTGCTGTTGACTTATGAAACAACCTTGTATTCGAATACAGAGATGTTGTATTCGAATACAACAGTGCAGTTTAGTTAAAAGCTTCATTTTTCAACTTTGTTTATGCATGTCTAGCGTATGGAAACCCTTTCAAGGTGAATGCTAAGTTGAAAAGTTATTTTGTGCATTTAAAAACGTAAATTTTATGTGTTAATTGTTAATTTTGGTTGTTGTCCCTTTACAACTATTGTGGAAATATGGGCTTTGCCCTCAGATGAGAACCAGGATCTTCCAACCGGTCAATACCCTGTGGATGGGAATGTAGTTGGACACACCTAACTGGAGCTGTGTTAGGAAGATCTTGTGGGGCGCGTGAAGATCATCCAGGATGTATAGTTTTTTGTAGAATGATCAGATTAGGTTGACGTATAGGGACTAGATGTCTTTCTTTTTGGGTTGTGTTTTTATTTTAATTTGGAGGACTGTACCTATACCAATATTGTCAGCTTGACATTTTATTTTGATGGGTTCCATGTACCACTTTTTGATGTGATGTGGGGAGTTAAAATTCTTGGGGCAGTTCGTTTGTATAGGTGTCTGCCGAGAATACCCCAGGGGTATGAGGTATGTTTGATAGTCCTCATAGCCTCTGTGTATTTTGATGTTTGAATACTTTGGATTTGGATTTCAAAAACTATTTCGCTGCTTGTAAATATTTGTTAACTTTGTCGTAATGTTACGACTTAAATATTTATCCAAAAATATTTCCATCTTTATTTCTTTGTTTTATGAATTTATTTTGAAAAAAAAAATACACCCGCGCTATTAAAAATCAAGGTGTTACATAAAACCTATATTGTTAAACATTATAAAAGTAGAATTTTAACATTCATTAAATTTTATTTATATAATAATTTAGATATTTGAATACATTTTAAATATTATTAATAGTTATGATTTTTTAATAGATAAAGTTTTGATTAAATATTTAATCAAAGAAATTATTGACTATATAAATTTTTCAATTAATGGTATAAATATTTATAAAACAAAGTATTGACTAAGGATATTCAACAAAGTAAATTCAAAGAGAATCAAAGTTTAATTTAATCGAATATTGAAGTTTTTACTAGAGATAATGATAAAACAAAAAGTTAAAAAGAGCTAATTTAAATATTAGATTGAACTAGTAAAATACAGGTTTGTGATCATATATATCAAATGTTGAGAGTATTTCTCTATGTGACTCAAACAATAATATATTTACGTATATAAATTATGAATATGTTTAGAAAATTAGAAAAGCAGTGGAAGATGAAGACTAATATAAAGCATTGTGTCTTATATATCTAAACTAAAGTGAAACATATAAAGCATTGTCATAATTGCATTGATATATTTGTCTCGTGTATAATAGCGAGTTTGATTTTTTATTAGTGAGAACTAGTAATGTGTATGATAGTTCAATCTCGTAAGTGACAAATTGTCTTATCGACAATAATTATTTTGAAGTTTTTGGGTATGAACTTGTTTGATGTATGTATGTATAATAGTTCAATCCTATCTAGATCAACTCATCCCGTAATAGATTATTATTTTCAAATTTTAATTAGTGGTAACCTGTCTTATTTTTGTTTTTTAATCACATAGGTGACAATTTGTCTGGTGTATTATAATTGATTTCATTTTTACGTTGACAATATTAAAAAAAAAACCTCATTTTTACTAATTCTCTCTTGAAAAATATTTGTCCCGTGCATGACGTTTATAATAAATTGTAATTAGTATATTATAATTATTTTCAATTTTATTTAGAAGATATAAATATATAATAATTTTCTCTAATGGATTAAAAACAAACATTTTTTTAGTGTATGTATTGTATGTTCCAAAATCTTCTTTAATGGCTAATTTTTTAAAAACACTATGTGCAAAATTTGAAGTGTGGAACAAACTATAGTTATTTTATTTATAATTTTCTCATAATCAATATATGTTATGAGTAGAACTGTAGCTGTTGTGTTATCATTGTCAAATTATATATTTTAGTTTAATATGAAAAGGTGACATGTTGTCTGTTTGTAACAACCCTTTTTATTTAAAACCAAAAATCCAATTTTTAGAAATTAGGAAGAAATACTTTTGGATGAATATTTAAGTCGTAACACAACGACAACAACCAACAATATTTAAAAGCATCGGAGTAGTTTTTGTAATAAAAATTCAAAGTATTTAAACATCAAAGGGGCGTAACCGAACCCTTCGAGGTGTTAACATGATTTTATCTACTATCAACAAGACATTATGGATGATCAGTCCCTGAATTTGTCAATAAATAGTCAACAACCATGATGGTGGCTTGGACTATCTTAACTGAACTGTAATAGCGCTGCCCGCGACTTGCACTAAAGGTTATCCTAATGTACAAGCGGTCAACAATCTTCTCAAGGTCCACATAGTTTCCCTTATTTTCCTATAACTTTGATCTTGTCGATGAAGTACAATCGCCCATAGCTATGTCACATAGCCTCAACTACATCCATTGGTACGAAACATCCCTTCGGTACCAAACCGAAACACTAAGTATGACACCAACACATTCAGCACAAAACAATCACTACAGCCGAAAACTCCTAAATTTCTCCATTGTCCACAAATCCTTGATTTTTCTTTAGTCGTACAATTACGTCAAACCGTAGTGTTCTTATCAGTATGGTATTCCAACATCGTTTGAGTTATGAGATGAATGTAAAATCTTGGTGCTAACTTTTTAATTAATTATATGAATGTGTATATGATTATGTAAATATTAAATTTTTTGTATTTCAAGTGTTCTAATTGTTGGTAACTAGTGCATAGCGTTAGAGTAGTCGATAGCATCTAAAAGTGGAATAGTTCTATATTTCTTCAATCAGATTATTGATTATATATTCATGTTAGTAGTGTAACACCCCGATTTTTAAAAGCGAGACTGTATTTTTTTTTCAAAATAAATTCATAAAACAAAGAAATAAATAAGGAAATACCTTTGGATAAATATTTAAGTCATAACACAACGACAATTAAGTCGACATAATTTACAAGCACTGGAATAGTTTTTTTGAAATACGAATCCAAAGTATTTACACATCAAAAAGTGGTACATGGGACCCATCAAAAATAAAATGTCATGCTGACAATATTGGTATAGGTACAGTCTTCCAATTTAAAATAAACACAATCCAAAAGAAAGACCTCTTGTCCCTATACGTAAACCTAATCTGATCATTCAACAAAAAACTATACATCCTGAGTGATCTTCACGCGCCCCGCAAGATCCTCCTAACATAGCTCCAGTCAGGTGTTTCCAACTACATTCCCATCCACAGGGTACGAACCGGTGGGATGGTCCTGGTTCTTATCTGAGGACAAAGCCCAGATTTCCACAATAGTGTAAAGGGTCACCAACCGAAATTAACAATTAACACATAAAATTTAAGTTTTTAAAATGCACAAAATAAGCTTTCAACTTAGCATGCACCTTAAAAGGGTTTCCATATGCTAAAAATTTATATAATACTTGCCAAGTAAAAATGAAATCAAAAATAGGGTTTTAATCAATCAAGTTATGAATCAACTGACCAACCAATTGATGAATCAACTGAGCAATCGATTGTCTGACTCAGAATAAAGGTTTTTACTAAGCAAATCGATTGGGACATCGATTTCTTGAAGGTTTTTAGTGAAACCTGTATTATGGGTTTAAATCAATCGATTGGGAAATTTATTGGGAAATCGATTGGGCAATAGATTGGGAAATCGATTTCTTAAAGGTTTTTAGTGAAACCTGTATTCTGGGTTTAAATCAATCGATTGTGCAATCGATTGGGAAATCGATTTTGATAGATAGCTGAGCCCCTGTAACATGCCAAATCGATTGGCAAATTGATTTTGATAAATAGTTGAGCTACTGTGACCAGCCAAATCGATTGGCAAATCGATTTTGATGAATGACTGAGCTACTGTAACATGCCAAATCGATTTTGATAAAAAGTTCAGCTACTGTGACAAGCCAAATCGATTGGCAAATCGATTTTTTCAATATCTTTTAACAGAATCGATTGGGAAATCGATTTTTCTGAAGTTTTTCTAAACTACATAAACTGAATCAATCACAGTTACACACAACTCACAATTCCAAAACGTAACACTTAGCAATTACAACACAATCACCACGACATCTTGAGTCTCAAAATAGTTTTGAAATCAATCACACTTATACGCAATTTCAAAACATAACACTTAGCAATTTCAACACAATCACCACGACAACTTGAGTTTCGAAATAGTTTTGCAATCAATCACACTTGTAAACAATTTCAAAACATAACACTCAGCAATTACAACGCAATTACCACGACATCTCAAGTTCAAACACTCAATCATAATCTTGAATCAAACACGACTCGTGTGCCAAGCACCCTAATGCAATGCGTATATGCCAAAATGCATGGACTCGGAATTCCAAACCAAAACCCTCTTCGAAGGGCCGTAAATCATAATTGTACCGCCTATCACAGGCCAAAGTACTAAATTACCGAGGTGCCACCTATCACGGGTCAGCACGATTTACTAAAAAGTGTAAATCATAAACGTACCGCCTATCACAGACCAATACTATTTACCAAGGTGCCACCTATCACAGGTCAGCACGATTTACTAAAATAAAAAACGTAAATCGTAAAAGTACCGCCTATCACAGGCCAAAGTACTATTTACTAAGGTGCCACCTATCACTGGTCAACACGATTTACCAAAAACGTAAATGTACCGCCTATCACAAGCCAAATTACTATTTACCGAGGTGCCACCTATCACGGGTCAGCACGATTTACCAAAAATGAAATGCATGAGCATACTCTGGCTCTATCCACGACAATCGTTAAGTAAATGCAGATATTAAAAGATTCCCCATTTTTAATACTCATTTAACTCTAACAATTTTCACGACAATCATTAAGTAAACATAGATATTAAGAGATTTCCCATTCTTAATACTCATTTAACTTTAACGATTTTCACTGCAAACATTAAGTAAACAGAGATATTAAAAGATTCCCCATTTCTAATACTTGTTTAACTGTAATGATTTTCACGACAAACATTAAGTAAACAGAGATATTAAAAGATTCCCCATTTTTAATACTCGTTTAACTCTAATGATTTTCAAATTCCACCTAGAACATACTCAGACATATTCTCAAGTTCAATCCACAATTCACGCCAAATCACATCAATTCATTATTCCACAAAATCACCACCAACACATCGCAAAATTTATAAGTATTAATTATGAACACGTCAAATACGACAAACAAAAATCATCGCAACCCACCACTCAAACACATCAAATTTCATTTCCTCAAAATCATACATAAATGGGTTAAATTCATTTTTTCCAAATCAACACTTCAACCCTAACAAAATTCTTTTCCACACAACCACATATAAGTCCCTAAATGCAAACTAAAAGTTTGGAAGGTGCCCTTACCTTAACGTTAGCTTTAACGTGCGATTACGGTACCGTGAGTAAATCCGGTAAAATCTCCGCTCGCGACGTCGTTTCCAAAGTTGGTTCACTAGCACTGTAGCGTGGTGGTGAGCGACTTTCCCTTCTATCTCTTCGCAAAACGAAGCTTAGATCTAGATGAAATATGGTAGTTTGCATTTGACGGTTTTGAAATCACTAACACTGTTTTCGAATCCGAGAAGGAGGAAGAAGCTGGAAATTTGTTCTTTCTCACCCACTAATCCTTGGGTTTCTTTTCTTGAACTAAAAGGAACCAAGAAACGCAAAAGAGGAAGAAGAAGGGAGGAGGGTTTCTCGCGAGGTAGGGAGAGAGAGGAAGAACGTTTTGTTTTTCTTTTCCTTTTCCTTCCTTCTATTTTCTTTTCTCCCTATTTCCTTTTCTTTGCTTTCTATCCCCTTTTCTTTTCCCTCCACACAAACATATATATTAATTATAATTTAACCAATATCTCAAAATATTTAGATATTCATTAAAATTACCATTTCACCCATACCCTCTCCAAACCACTTTTTGTCAAAAATATCTACTATCATCGCGACTCGAGATATTTTTAACAAAACTCCCTACAATTAAATTCTTCGTAAAAGATTCACCGCAGTTAATTTAATTTATTTATCGACGAGTAATTTTAGTCGAGCATCAGAATATTTTTTGGTAATTTAAACTCCCAAAATATTAATAACCTGGCTAAAAAGCCTCTGAGTTCAATACCAAAATCCACTAAAATACATAAATTATAATTTAACATTATGGGTCTTACAAGTAGCTTAATCTATATATGTAACAACAAGTTTTTTTTTTTCAAAAACAAAACAAAATCAAATTTCATAAGACAAAGAAATTAAGAAAGAATATCAAATAAAGAGAGAAAGAAATACTTTTGGATAAAATATTTAAGTCATAACATAACAACACAAATCAACAAATAATTAAAAGCAGCGAAAATAGTTTTTGGAATACAAATCCAAAGTATTTAAACAGTAAAATACACCGGGGCTATGAGACCTATCTGACATAGCTCATACCCCTGGGGTATTCTCGAGAGACACATGTACAAAAGCATTGCCCCAAGAATTTAAACTTCCCACGTCACATCAAAAAGTTGTACAAGAACCCATCAAAATAAAAGTCATGCTGACAATATGCAATATAGGTACAATCTTCCAAAATAAAGTAAATACATCCAAAAAAGAAAGACCTCTAGTCCCTATAAAACCATCTAATCTGATCATGCTATAAAGAACTATACAACCCAGGTGGTCTCCACACTCCCCGCAAAAATCCTTCTAACACAGCTCCGGTCAGGTATGTCAAACTACCATCGCATCTCCAGGGTACTAACTGGTAGGACGATCCTGGTTGTCATATGAGGGGAAAGCCCGGATTTCCACAATAATTGTAAATGGTCACCAACCGAAATTAACAAATAACACATAACATTTAAGTTTCAAATGGTTTTGCATATGCTAGACATGCATAATCAAAGTTGAAAAAAAGGAATTTTTAACAAAATTGCACTATTGTATTCGAATACAACATCCTTGTATTTGAATACAATCTTATTTCATAAGTTAGTAGCAAAACAACACATTTGTAGTCGACTAGAGCATCCTTGTAGCCGAATACATATGCAAATTCAAAAGTCAGTAGCAAAAACAACATATCTACAGTCGACTATTAGACGAGATGTAGTCCACTACGAGACAAGATGTAGTCGACTATGAGACAGGATGACAACAACAAAAACAACAACATTGTATTCGACTACAGCATCCTTGAAGCCGAATACAAGTGCAAATTCAGAAATTAGTAGTCAAATTTGAACATCTATATTTGACTACAAGCTCTTTGTATTCGAATAGAATGCAGAAAAAGTGCAGAAATCAGTATTAAAAATGGTTTCGCAATCGATCATCACTTACAACAAATCCAAAACAATTACACTTACCAATTATGGCACAATCACAACAACAGTTGAGTACACACACGCAATCATAGCATTATATCAAACATAACTCACGTGCCAAAAACCCTAGTGCAATGAGTATATGCCAAAATGCATGAATTCCGGAATTCCAATCAAAACCCTCCTCGAAGGGGCGGAAATCATAATTGTACCGCCTATCACATGCCTTATACTAATTACCAATGTGCCACTCATCACAAACCCGCACGATTTACTAGAGTGTCGCCTATCATAGGCCTTAAACTGTTTTTCTAAAGTGCAATCGCTCACAAATCAACACAACTAGAGTGCAATCTCTCGCAGATCAGCACGACACGATAATCCCAGTAAGGATAAGATGAACCAACAAATCACATGGAATCATCTTATGGCCCGTTCGGTCACCACTATCACCATGGCCCATCTGGTCATCATGTACTATGAAATGCATGAGCATACTCTGACTCTTTTCACCACAACCATTAATTAAATGCAGTTATTAAAAGATTCGCTATTTTTAATACTCATTTCACACTAATGACGTTCCTCAAATACAACACAAAGTATACTCAAACATAATTATTCACACCAATATCAATTTCCACAACAACACATAAATTTCATCTCAAAACATTCATACTGTTGAATATAACCACATTAATCAAGAATCATCACAACCACACCTCAAGCATCTCACATTTACTCCCTTAATACACACATAAAATAATTATATTCCTTTTCCACAAAACCACACCAAGTTCAATCATCATTCAACCATAAATTTGTACGTTTTCAAACGTAAGTCACGCCAAATTCGTTTTCAGCAAAACCCAACTCCAAAATTTCACCCATAAAGAGCATTAAATTCATTTTCCCCAAATCTATACTTCAACCCAACAAATGTACTTTCTAGAATTCCACATTTAAGTTCCTAAATGCAAACTAAAAGTTTGGAAGGAGCCCTTACCTTAACGATAGCATTAACAAGCAATTACGACACTATGAATAGTTTCGGTAGAAACTTCGCTCGCGTCGTCGCTTCCAAAGTTGGCTCACTAGCATCGTAGCATGGAGATATGCAACTTTCCCTTCTATCACTTCTCGAAACGAAGATTAGATCTAGAAGAAAAGTGAATATTTATGTTTGTAGATTTTGGTTTTCTTGAAACATATAAGGAAAAAGAAGAAGGTTTCTCGCGAGGCAGCAAGTATACTTTTCTTTCTTTTTGTTTTCCCCTTTCCTTTCCTTTTCTTTCATATATATATATATATATATATATATATATATATATATATATATAATTAAAACCAAACAAATAAATATCTAAAAACTCTAGTCGCAACTCAATTGAAAGATTGAAATTTTCAGCAACAAGTTATATTTTTAATAAAACTATCTGATATTAAAAACTATCGACACAAAATACCCTAAAATTGTATAAATTAGGATTTGAAATTAAGGGTCTTACATTATTACCCTCCAAAAAGAAGTGTCGTCCTCGAAACTTAAAGTAAGAGTAATAACCGCACCTGGTTTGCACTTAACTTACATGATAGACCATTCTTTGTCATGCCTCCGTGAAGAAAGTGTCGTTTATCCCTATTCATAGATACTTAATAACTCTACACACTACCATTGCCGGTAAGACTCGTCTGTTCCATTCAACATGATTTTGTCTACTATCAACAAGGGATTAAGGCTGATTAATTCCTCAATTTGCCAAAAGTAACCAACAACCATGATGGTGGCTTAGACAATCTTAACCGAACTGTAATAACGTTCCTTGCGACTTACATTTGAGGTTATCGTAATGCACAAACGGTCAAACAATGTTCTTAAGGTCCACTGAGTTTCCCGTATTTCCCTATTACTTTGATCCTATCGACGAAGTACAATCGCCCAAAGTTATGTCACATAGCCTCATATACATCCTCTCAGTACCAAACTGAAACACTGAGTATGATACTGACACCCTGAGCACCAAATGATCATTACGACCGAGAACTTTTGAATGTCTCCATTGTCCACAAGTCCTCCAATTTTTTTTTTCCACAACCACGCCAAACCGTAGTGTTCTTATTAGTATGTTGATCTGATTATAACTCTAATAATTTCATCTCCACATCTACTTGGTGATCCAAGCTTCCTTAAATATTTTCGATAACATGTCAAAACTATACTACTTATGACACACAACTTCCTTCCAGTTTAGTACTCCATTTCAAGAGTCACGTCTCTAACAAAAATCCAACATGAATTCCATTCACTAATTAAGACCTACACTAGTCTTATTCCTAACAACTCAAATTAACACTTCACTAATCAATTTCCTACATACTTCGCAATTCTGGACAAATCCAAAAATAATTTTCCTACATCTACTGCCAGTATTCATTCAGATGCTTCTCAATTTCATTGCGTCCTTTCTTTGCAACTCGATAATTATGTCTTCATTATTTCAAAATCATTACTTAGCTTACTCTTGTATGTCTTTTCCCAAAAATTGTTATCTTCTTGTACAACCACAATTGGTACACACCATTGTGCGTCATATCCCAAAATGTCATCCAACCTAACTGGATTTTCTTTTGTCTTTTCTTTTACTATTAAACTTTTCTTCCTTTGAATAAGCTTGTAATCCTGGTCCTTAAGAATTCCTTCAACAATTCAAACAAAATCTTAATTCCTCATAATTTTCACGCTTCTTATGAAATATTCTACATCTAAAATGTATCTCAAACAATAAATCAAGCCTTACTAGTTCACACCAAACTTTTCCATTTCATGCTCAATTCTTTTCTACCAAACAAACATTTAACTCCTTTGATTGACGAGCACAATAACTACCCCTATGACATGCACTCAAGTAGTGCCTTTGTATCATTAGCATATTCTTATAATAACTATGTATGAATTATGGGTGAGATAATTCCTCTCATGAATCTTTAATTGCAATGAGCTACATCTTTATGTGCTGCTCCAACAAGTTTTCCTGGCACATTTTTCCAAAATTTGGTTCACTCGCTGGATTCCTATTCCTTCTTAACCCTCACCGAGGTACAAATTGAAAGAATCCTAACAATCAAACGTCCTAAAGAACGATTTCTCAACTGTTCCCAATAAGCACTTACTACGAAATAGCTATAAACCTCGTCCTCATAACTTTGTAGTAAAATATCTCAAAGATCTAAATATATTTCATCATCCATCTAGTCACTGAAACACTCATTTTAAATCTTAACGCTTGACTTCCCAAGACCAACAACTAAACCATAAATCATTTGTTACATTTCTTCTTTTTCACTTTCTACCATTAAACAAAATTATAAAATATTATCCTCGAAATCTCCAAACATACCTACTAATTTCATCCATTACATCTTAAGATACAATACCAGGCCTTTTTCATCATTGACTCTAATTGTCTTAGTAATCTCACTAATTAAAACTCTTCTATTCTAACACAACATTTTTAGTAAATCTTCAAACACTCTCATCCATAACCTAGTGGATTTTAAACCATCGACTTAAAGATCAACCGTCTTAGGGTCCCAAATCAAATCTTGATAATCCCTCTATCCTATCAAAATATACACATTCTCCAAATGTTTACCATCCTTTAATAAGCTTACTTTGCTACAATCTCTAAGTATTCTCGTACTCTATACTTTCAATTCCACTTATTAGTGACATATGGTTCAATACATCAAGGCTTAACCCATTATGTTTATCCAAACATCATCCAAAATTCACACTTATGCGTCTATAGTTTCATCTCAAATCACTATCCATACTTACCATCTCCTAAACGACACATATATTTGTCACTTACAAAAGAAATGTATATTCTCCCTCTTATAATCGTCATGAGATTCATACATAACAATCTAAGTTGTGAATCTAGTTTAACTCGAATACTTAGTAGTATTCACCCCTAATGTGCAGTGCCCCTTGACTTTAATACAAGCCTCTTCCTAGACACCTAAGCACCAAATGCTATTCCAAAAGGAAGCCTCGTCTTCTCAACCATTTCATGATGTTCACATCTCTTTGATAGGTATCAAACTTCATCCAGTGTCATCCTGAAATCTACTAGGAAAATATCTAATACTTTTCTTAAAAAGATTCTCCATTTATATCTTTATTTGAAATCCCCTATTAGTCTAACGTTCATCCATCTATCCCCATCATATTTGAGTTAACACCAACAACATAGCCTCTGTAACCTTGGAACCATTTCATAAATCTCATGTCATCATGATTCGTTTCAACCCTGCTTGACAATTCGTCATTTCGAAGATCTTTTCCACTTCTTGAATCCACTGATCAGCTTTTCTTGAGTTCTCATCAACCTTGAACTTTGGAGGATGGTAACGATGAAAATCTTCTAATCCCCTTGCCGCAGCAGTACAAATCTCTCTTTCCCTCTTCTCCAGATCTCTTAGAGTCTTTGCAGCAGTCGGTGCAGCAACAGAAGCAACCATGTTATTCATAGCTTCAACCATTTGATCATCCCCATAGATGCTGGCTCTTCCAACATCATCCCTTCTTGGAGGCATTGTTTCTTCAAAACCAAGATCAAGAAGAAATCTCAACACCCCTTAGAATAATTCCAAAATTAACTTCCAACTATATTAAGACATATTAACTACACCAGATCTGACAACTCAGACAAATTACCCTGACACATGATCAGATAACGACTACCAACCTATAAGTTGACCTACAATCTAAACCAAAAGCTCCACAACCCCAAAGAAATCCAAACCAAACCTCTGATACCACAATTGTAACAACCCGTTTTTTTTCTCAAAACAAAACCAAATCGAATTTCATAAGAAAAAAAAAAATTAAGAAAGAAAAGGAAATAAAGAGAGAAAGAAATACTTTTGGATAAAATATTTAAGTCGTAACATAACGACACAAATCAAGAAATAATTCCAAGCAACGAAAATATTTTTTGAAATACAAATCCAAAGTATTTAAATAGTAAAATACACCGAGGCTATGAGACCTATCAGACATAGCTTATACCCATGTGGTATTCTCGGTAGACACCTGTATAAAAACCCTGCCCCAAGAATTTAAACTTCCCCACGTCACATCAAAAAGTTGTACATGAACCCATCAAAATAGAAGCCAAGCTGACAATATGCAAATAGGTACAATCTTCCAAAATAAAGTAAATACATTCACAAAGGAAAGACCTCTAGTATGCTACAAAAAAAGTTATACAACTCGGGTGGTCTCCACACTCCCGGCAAAAATCCTCCTGACACAACTCTGGTCAGGTATGTCCAACTACCTTCCCATCTCCAGGGTACTAACTGGTACTAACCCAAATTTCAACAATAATTGTTAAGGGTCACCAACCGAAATTAACAAATAACACATAGCATTTAAGTTACAAATGCACAAAATAACCTTTAAACTTAGCATGCACCTTGAAAGGGTTTTCATATGCTACACATGCATAATCAACGTTGAAAAATGGATTTTTAACAAAACTGCACTGTTGTATTCAGATACAACATCCTTGTATTCGAATACAATACTATTTCATAAGTAAGTATCAAAATCACACATCTGTAGTCGAGTACGGCATCCTTGTAGCCGAATACATATGCAAATTTAGAAGTCAGTAGCAAAAATAGCACATTTGTAGTCGACTACGAAACAGGATGTAGTCGACTACGAGACAGGATGACAGTAGCAAAAACAGCAGCTTTGTATTGGACTACAACATCCTTGTAGCTAAATACAGTGCAGAAAAAGTGCAGAAATTAGTTTTTGAAATGGTTTCGCAATCGATCAACACTTATAACAAATCCAAAACAATCACACTTACCAATTACGACACAAATACAACTAGGGATGGCAATGGGCAGAATTTAGGTAGGGTGCTATAGTACCCATCCCTTTATCCCAATTTAGAAAAATACCCATACCCGTGCCCGTACCCTCTTAGGTATCAACTTTAATACTCGTACCCTTACCCTCTCGATACCTAAGTGCCCATACCCATAACCATTACCCACGCATTAACTAAAAAAATTAATAAATAAATGATATTGTAACACCCCGATTTTTAACAGCACAAGTGTATTTTTTTTTCAAAACAAATTCAAAAAAACAAAGAAATAAAGAAGAAAATACTTTTAGATAAATATTTAAGTTGTACACAACGACCACAATCAACAATATTTACAAGCAGCGGAAATAGTTTTGAAACAGAAATGCAAAGTATTTAAACATCAAAATATACTGGGGCTATGGGACCTATCAAGCATAGCCCATACCCCTGAGGTATTCTCGACAAACACTTGTACAAAAGCACTGCCCTGAGAATTTTAACCTCCCCACGTCACATCAAAAAGTGGTACATGGAACCCATCAAAATAAAATGTCAAGCTGACAATATTGGTATCGGTATAGTCTTCCAAATTAAAATAAACACAACCCAAAAACAAAGACAACTAGTCCCTATACATCAACCTAATATGATCATTCTACAAAAATCTTGGATGATCTTCACGTGCCCCGCAACATCCTCCTGACACAGCTCCAGTCAAGTGTGTCCAACTACATTCCCATCCATAGGGTACTAACCCGTGGGAAGATCCTGGTTCTCATATGAGGGCAAAGCCCAGATTTCCACAATAGTTGAAAAGGGTCACCAATTGAAATTAACAATTAACATATAACATTTAAGTTTTTAAATGCACAAAATAATCTTTCAACTTAGCATGCACCTAAAAAGGGTTTCCATATGCCAAACATTCATAAACAAGGTTGAAAAATGAAGTTTTTTTTACCAAAACAACAATGTTGTATTCGAATACAACATCTCTGTATTCGAATACAAGGTTGTTTCAACATTCAGCAGCAAAACCAACATGTCTGTATTCGAATACAACCTTCTGTATTCGAATACACAGTAAGTTAGTGGAAAAAACAGCATGTCTGTATTCGAATAGACATCATACAGCAACAGAAAAATAGCAAAATTCAGCTTTTTAAAGGGTTTCAAAATCAATCAACATTTCCACACAAATCCAAACAATCACACTTAGAAATTTTAGCACAATCACCACGACAATTTGAGTTCAAACACTCAATCATAATCTTGAATCAAACACGACTTGCGTGCCAAGCACCCTAATGCGATGTGTATGTGCCAAAATGCATGGACTCGGAATTCCAAACCAAAACCCTCGTCGAAGGGCCGTAAATCATAATTGTATCGCCTATCACAAGTCGAAGTACTATATATCGAGGTGCTACCTATCACGGGTCAACATGATTTACCAAAAACGTAAATCGTAAATGTACCGCCTATCACATGCCGAAGTACTATTTACCGAGGTGCCACCTATCATAGAGAGAAGAAGTCGAGTAGCAGGGGAATGTTTTTCTTTTACTCACACTTGGTTTTCTTGAAGCCAAAGAAAGAAAACGAAGGAGAAGGAGAAAGGGTTCGCGAGCAGGGAGAGGCAGCGTTTTTATTTCCTCTGTTTGTTGTTTTCTTCATTTCCTTTCCAATATATATCTATAATATATTATACTTAAAACCAAACCCAAACGAATATCTAACAACTCTTACACACATCACTTCACTCACATCTCAAACTATTTTGATAAAAATATCTACTCTAATCGCAACTCAATTGAAAGATAAATTTTCAGCAACAAGTGATATTTTTAACTAAATTATCTGATATTAAATTCTTCGCACATAATAAATTATCTTCTGATAAATTATTTTAATCCAATTTCCAAAATATATGTTTGGCATTTAACTCACTAAATACCAAAAAATGGGCTAAAAGCCTAAGAAATTCAACACAAAATACCCTACAATTGTATAATTTAGGATTTAAAATTAAGGGTCTTACATTACTACCCTCCAAAAAGAAGTTCCGTCCTCGAAACTTGAAGTAAGAGTAATAATTGCTCCAGGTTTGCACTTAACTCAACATACATGATAGAACTTGCTTCGTCATGCCTTCGTGAAGAAGGTGTTGTCTATCCCTTTTCATAGATACTTAATAATTCTACACACATCTATAGTCGGTAAGGCTCGTCCGTTCCATTCAACATGATTTTGTCTACTATCAACAAGAGATTAAGGATGATCAGCCCCTTAATTTGTCAATAAATAGCCAACAACCATGATATTGGCTTAGACTATCTTAACCAAACTATAATAGTGCTCCTTGTGACTTACACTTGAGGTTATCCCAATGCACAAACGGTCAAACAATCTTCTGAAGGTCCTTTGTGTTTCCCATATTCCCGTATAACTTTGATCCTGTCGATGAAGTACAATCCCCCATAGCTACATTACATAGCCTCATTTACATCCCTTTGGTACGTAACATCCATTTGGTATCAAACCGAAACACTAAGTATGAAACCAACACACTGAGCACAAAACAATCACTACAGCGGAGAACTCCTGAATTTCTCCATTGTCCACAAATCCTCGATTTTTCTATAGTCGTACAACTACATCAAATCATAGTGTTCTGACCAGTATGTTATTCCAATTATAACTTTAATAACCCACATCTACTTGGTGATCCAAGCTTCCTCAAATATGTTCAAAATCAATCCAAAGACTATACTGTTTAGACACAAAAAATTCCTTTTAGTATAATACTTCATTTCAAGAGTCACGTTTCCAACAAAATCGAACCTGAATTCCATTCATTGATTAAGACCTACACTGGTCTCGTGCCTAACATCTCCAATTAATGCTTCAGTAATCAATTTCCTACACACTTCGCAAATCTGGACAAACCCAAAAATAATGTTCCTACATCCACTACCAACATTCATTCTGATTCTTCTCAACTTCGCCGCGTCCTTTCTTTGCAGCTCGATGATTATATTTTCATTACAACATGTCAAACACATTGTATAAATTAGGATTTGAAATTAAGGGTCTTACAAGAAACAAATGCCTAGATCATTTCAATATATGTATGCAGTCAAGGGTCAAGTCAAGTTATGGCGTAACTAGTAATCATGAGTGAGATAACACACAAGAAAAAAAAAAGATGGAAAAATGTATTCCATTCATAATAGGGCTCAAAAATCTTACAAAGGTTACAGACATATCACAAATGATACACAATTTAGCATTTTAATCCAATTTATTTTACCAAGAATGCAAAGATACTATCCAATCATGCCAGTCCAAACAAAGTCTCAATATTTACAACCATAAAATCTGATGAAAAAGCATGCAGTGCTATGTCCATTTTCATTTTTATTTTTATTTTATTTATTTATTTATTGTATTTATTTATTTTTATTTTTTGAAATGAAACAAATAAAATCCTAAATAATGTCCCCACACTTAAATTACATGTTGTCCTCAATCAAAGTAACAAGTATGAAAAAAGAGTATGAAAATGGAGCTCCCTGTTCAAACTTTAGTGTAGGTGGGCTTTTCCAAGGAGAGTTCTTCTATGGTAGTTTCTTCAAGCATATAGCTCTCATGGAATAGCATGAGGAAACATGTTAGTAACAACAAAAGGGCCAATCCACTTCGATCGAAGTTTTCCAGCCATAATTTTAAGACAGGAGTTGAACAATAAACTTTTTGGCCAATGGAAAATTCCTTCCTAGAAATCATCTTATCATTAAAGTACTTAGTTTTTTCCTTATAGATCCGTGAGTTCTCATAAGTTTCAAGTCAAAGCTCTTCAAGTTATTGCAATTAAAGTTTTCTCTCCAAACCTACTATCTCAATTTCAAGTTTACAACTCTTGACCACCCAATAAGCACGATGCTCTATTTCCACTGGGTGGTGGCATGCCTTACAAAACACAGGTCGGTAAGGGGACATCCCTATTGGTGTTTTGTAGGCTATTCTATAAGCTCAAAGAGCTTTTTCAAGTCGGTGGCTCCAATCTTTCCTGTTTGACTGCACCATCTTTTCTAAGATTTGTTTGATTTCCCTGTTTAAGATTCCAGCTTGCCCATTAGTATGTGGATGATAAGGTGTAGAAACTCTATGCACAACTCCATACTTCTAAAGCAAAGTATCCATGGCGCGGTTGCAAAAATGAGTGCCTTGATCACTTATGATGGCTCAGAGTATTCCAAACCCATGAGTGATTGATGTTCCTACTCTTTGGCACTATTCACAAGTTTTCTAAGTCTCAAAAGCATCTTTAAACAAAGTGGGACAAAAGAAACCCAAGTCTAAGACTTTTCTTGTGGGATAAAGTTTGCATTTCATTCACACTCCTTGTCAATATTGTTGAATTGTTTCTAGTTGTAAACTGCTGAGAATTAATGCACATGTTCTCAATCAAAGCCCTTGCTGCTTCTGGGGTCTTATCGACAAGTGCTCCCCCACTAGCAGCATCCAAAACACTTATATCCATAGGTAGCAAGTTTTATAAAAAATACTAGATGAGCAATTATTCAGAAATCTGGTGATGAGGACAACTATACACTAATTTCTTGAATCTCTCCCAATACTCATGTAATGATTCCCTATCAATTTTCCTAATGCCGCATATTTATTTTTTGATTGAAGTTGCTCTTGAGGTAGGGAATAATTTTTCTAGAAACAATATATTGAGATCATTCCAACTTGTAAAGAACCTGGTTAAAGGTAATATAACCAGTCCATGGCAGCATCTTGGAGTGAAAATGAGAAGGCTCGCAGCTTAATATGGTCTTTTGTGACTCCTTGAGGCTTTAAGGTAGAACACACAACATGGAATTCCTTTATGTGTTTGTGGGGATCCTTATCTGCAAAACCATTGAACTTTAGAAGCAAGTGTATTAAACCAGATTTAATTTCAAATGGTACAATAACTTCAGGATATATGATACATAATGCATTATAATTGAAATTAGGTGCAACAAGTAGTCTTAAGGTTCTGTAATTCGCATCAACCATTTCTTGTAGCAAGTTATCACTTTCACTATCTAACTCTAACTCGATAACACTAGCAGCTCTATTAAGTCTACGACGTAAATGAAATGTCCTATCTATTTCAGGTTCAAAGGAATGAAGATTCAAAGAACTAGCCCTAGTCATCCATCATCATAACAAAGCAATGCAAAATCGCAATTATGAAAATTCCAACAATGTCCCTATTGCTAAAATTTATTTGAAAAATAAAAAACCCAATCAAATAAAATCCAAAAAAAATAAAAATACCACAAAAAATTTCTAAAAATAACATAAAGGCAATGCAATTTTTTTTTTTGGAATTTTTGGAGAATATGCAAAAATTCAAAAAATTGAAAAAAGGGGTCTAAACATAGGAATTCCTTGATTTTGTTTTTGATTTTCTAGCGAAATTTTGGAGCAATTCAAGACAGTCGTCTGAAAACAGGGTTAATATTTTTATCAGAGAGTCCCCGACAATGGCACCAATTTGATCCGCTGTTGCACACGGGTCAAATACAATTGATAAAATACAAATAGAGGTAATAACTCGAGTCATTTCGCAAGGACTTTTGATATATAATAATAATAATAATAATTGAAATAAAATTTGAAATTAGAAAGGTTTTTCATTTTTAGATTTTTGATTTAACAGATGAGCAAACGATTAATCCACGTATTCGAGTTTTCAGACCTATCACATATTCTATAAATGAGTTTAATTTTTAATTCGTGATTCTATTCTTATTTGAATGTAGAATTGATCAAACAAGTGTAATCAATCCTTTGAGAATTCAATTTCTTTGATTGTATTAAGGATCACAATCATCAAAATATTACAATTAACGATCAAGCGTCGCAAAAATTATAATTCAATTATTTTAGAAACCTAAACCAAATCATGTCAAATAAACAAGAATATCAATATAATAAAATAAACAAGAATAGAATCATGAATTGAAATTAAAAATGTAACCTTAATCTCAAGGTATTGATGAAACTCTGAACTCATGGATTAGTCTTATAAAATTTGCATTGCATCAAATTAAAATAAAAATTGTTTATTTCTTGTAGCAACTGAATCCTAATTTTTTATGTCCTTTAGAAAAGAAACAAAACTGCCAATATATAGTACTTGATGTTGGGCTTTGGGATTTAAAAACACAAGTGACCCGCTATTTAAAATTATTACAAAAGTCCAGATTACGAAATCTGCAATTTATGCCCCATAAAGTTAGGAATTGGTCTTTGATTCCAACACCAAAATTATAGCTTTGATTTTAAGCTTTCCAACGCCTTCTCGTATGCGCCAATCCAATATCTAAAGCTCAAGTTATGGCAAACAGAGCGAATAAGAGTCAAAATGCAAATAATAAAATTATTATTCAAATTCAACCGAATGTTTAGAAATAAGCTAAAAATATTATTCTAACCTATAAAGAGCTTTTAAAATACCAAGCTAAAAAGCTAGAAAGATGTGCCCAAATGCTCTGATCACTACCTCGATGACTAATCATCGATAAAACAGGCACCAATAACCCATTGTTATTATTTTTTCAAATAGTTGTTAATTTTATTTTGGAACCATGTTCATTTCTTATAAAACTTTGAGTAATTATGAGTTTTATGTAACATCAATGTTGAATACTAATAACTAATTAGGTGACACGAATATTAGGTTTGTGGTGTGTACTTAATATAAACATTTAATTCATTCAGTTTGATATTCTAATTAATTTGCTTAAAATGAATAAGGACATTGTGTTAGCATCTTATTATTTTTTTCTATATTCTCTCATTTCATAAGTACTGAAGCTATTGCATGAGTTTTATAAATGAACTTTGTTTATAAGACTTTGAAATTAAGTTGGACTTTGGGTGTGATTCAAAATATATTAAAATATTTATCTTATTTCGCTATGATTATACACACAAGTTTTGAAAAATAAATTAAAACAAATTTAAGTGATTGTTTGCCATTGAGTTGTATACGTATTTTTATTTGTAGTTCTTGAAGGTGTGAAATACTTTAAATATTTCTCTATATGTCTAACTCTCGTGAAACCCGGAGAGTAATTGTTGTTGGAATTTAAACATGTTTTTAGGGTAGTAAAACTAGTAAAATATTGTTGTTGAAGTTAGTCGAACTTGAAAACGTATTTTAAATATGTGTTACTTTGATTCAATTGAATGTAGTAAATGTTGTTGACTAAATTTACAGGATTAGTTTTATCTATGATTAATCATAATATTCCCTTCATATTTGAGTTGATGAATGTGATGTGTTTAATTACTTGTTGTATCTTGTTAGCCTATCATGATAAGATAATTGATTTTTGATATGTTGTGCTTAATTGAATAGTGAATATCTTAAATATGTTTATAGACTAAGTTTGAATCTTGATGGTGGTAAGCTAGATATGAGTTCACTCACCACAAATTTCGAGGAATAAATTTCTTTAATGAGGAGAAAATTGTAACACCCCAAATTTTATAAGAAACTATTTTATTAATTAAATATTATTTTAGATGATTAATCTGGTGTTAACATTATTTTATACATATGTTTGTTAGTTTTATGATTAATTTTCTTTATATATGTGTTTTCTATGATGTGTTAATATGTATCTATTTGACAAAATGATTGATGTAAATAATAAGTATTATAATTTATTATTTTATATATTTTTCTAAAAATAATAGTATTTTATTATAAATAATTTAGAGAATAAGATTTAGGCGATCTTACGTGTATATGTGAGTTGATAATTAATGTGATATTTTCTTGTGCGTTTGACTAATTCTAAATATGCACTTAATTATATTTTATTTTATAAATAAATATCTTAGGATATTTGTAATGTTGTGTTTGATTCCTTTTATTTTGATATACTTGTTATGGTATTGTGATTTTGAGTATTCTCTAATGCTTTAGTAATGTAGTATTTGAGTATTCTCTAATGATGGTAGTATCAAGCATCCTAACCAACCAAGTACTTCAAAGTTAATATGGTACCAAATTGTGAAGTATAGTTTAAGCTCATGCATAGCATTGCATTTTCTTTTGATTGCTTTATTGTGATTAATATGTTTCGTGTGCGATAATAATTTTTCTTAAATGATTTGTTGTTATAGTTAAATGTATTAATTTTCCTTGAGTGGTTTTGATTTTATAATGTTATGTTTTTCCTTCAAGAATGTTTGTATAATTATAGGGTTTATTTATGATTAATTATGTGTTCTCCTTACTTATATTATACAATTAACATTATTTCAAAATCACCTCATTCGTTGTTTGCGTTTGATCGGCTTGACCATGCGTTTGAGAAATTGAGGTTATTAAAGGTTAATGAGTCTTGAAGTTCAAGATTGGGAGAAACCCCGCTCTGATAGGTGATACCGGAAATTAGCGTCATATGTTGTATTTTTATTAGAAACAACTTTTTATATGAAAACCATATAATTACTAGTAAATTTTTGGAATTAAATTAAGAAATTTTATTTCAAACAATTTATAGATATTGACCTATTTTATAAGAGGAAAAATTTTAAAGTGTTCCTTTTGAATTTTGAGGAATGTGAGATCTTAAATTAATTATAAAAGTTTTTATTCCCTTGAAAATATATTTCATTTATCTGTTGCGAATCAAAGTTAAAAATTCTATTATAAATTATTATATATTATTTTTGGATTTTAGGATGTCACAGGAAGAACAATTCAAATTGATCTTGCCCTCATAGATTCCCTAAACTTAACTTGAGACACATATATGCGACAATAGAGGTAAATATGTGTTGCATTGTAGCTCCCGACGTTTGGAGGGTTACTTACAAGTCATTGGAGCGTCGATATGGTCTGACATCAACTTCACCAATACACATTGATTCTTGAAGGTTTCACCGAGAGAATTCCAAAAACGATTTCATATTTTCAAGATAATGAACGTGCTAGCCAAAATTTAAGAAAACGGTCGCGACAATAGTTGAAACACATTTTATAAAGTGTTATGGTTGGGGATTTCAAGCATATGTAATGGAAGAGGGTATTTCGTGGAGTCTAAATATGATATCAATTTTCGTTGGTAATATTTGTGGTGGTCGGAATCTTGATCGAAAGATAGAGGTGTGATTTTTGACATAGAAGAATAGGGCGTTTCAACTTGCGATTCTAGTTGGGAATGCAAAAGGAGATCAAAACGATCACAAATGTGGTCTCGATTTTGCACGACACTCGCTATAATAGTAATGGTCGAAGAAATAAGATGTAGAGGAAGTAGGTTATGGAATCGGTGGTGTATACGAAAAAGAAAAAGATGGGAACCAGTCTTTCCTTTTTTCCTTTTTTTTTGTTCATTATTATTATTACTATTATTATTATTATTTTTATTACTATTATTATTATTATTATTATTATAATATGTGGTGGTGTATACAAAACTAATTTCCTTGATACTTTTTTTAATACAATTTTATTACTAAAATATTACTAATATTTTGAAACTCATATTGTAGAAAATAAAGTACACTAATAACTAAAACTCTCATGTTCAAAATTATAACTACCATTATTACTATACTATTTTATAAAATAATCACATAAAAATACTACTATCTTTATATAATAATAAAAATGGTAAAATAAATAAGTATAATATCAACAATTTATAGTAATTACTAAATTACAATTTATATGCATAAAATCACCATGCCATATAAAATATATAAAATAAAGGAAATCAACATTAATATTACTAATATATCATAAAAATTATTTATAATGTAAAAAATTAAAATTTGATATATTTATAAATAATTAAATATAATTAAGTTCACATTTAAGATTAGTTAAACGTAGAAGATAATATCACATTATTTACGAACGCACATGTACATGTAAAATCAGCTAAAATCTTATTTTTTTTAAATATTAAACTAAAATACAATCATTTTTAGATAAATATAAAAACAAAAAATATAATATTGGTTATTTATATTACTCATTTAGTCCAATAGGTATAAAATCAACACATCATATATCCTAAAATAATATAAATACCAAATGAATTATTTAAAATATTATTTCATTTATAAAATAGTATATGATAAAATTTGAGGTGTTACAATTCTCCTATCGTCATAGAAATTTCATTCTTGAAATTTATAGTGACAATAAGGGAACTGGTATGTAACTAACCACACCTAAGATTCAAACATAACCTATAAACATATTTAAGACATGTGCTATTTATTTGAGCACAACATGTCAAAAATAAATTTGCTTAACATAATAGGCTAACATGACACAATGAATCATTTAAACAATCACATCTAACATTTTGATCATGAGCGAAATACTACAATTACTCGCTTCATATATTGCAACTGACATTTCAATCATGAAAGAAATACCACAATTACTCACTACAACTTACGGAGGAAATAAAACTTATAGATTTAGTTAGTAACCACATACTCATTATCTTAAGTTGAATGGAATGAAAAATTTGTCATATACCTTATCAAATTCAACTAACTTCTCTACTAATGTTTTACTAGTTTTACTCTCTTAAAAAAATTTAAATAATATCATCAATTACTCAACCAGTTACACTTAAGTAAGACCAAGTAGAGCAATTTTTAAATTATTACATCGTCTTAAGAATTTCAAATAGAGACACATAATACTCATAAAGTATGCACCTCCTTAAAAGTCAAGAATTAAAGATTATAACCATATTGAATGAGGGAAAACAATTTCACATAATTGCTAAGTAAACTTAAAGTTTGAATTATTTTTTCTACATTTTATACACAAGATTGATTTACAACAACCCCTTCAATAGTTATAGGTTTTTATCAAAAGACACATTATAGTACATATAAAATACTAACACAATGCATTGATTTATATTAAGCAAGTTGCTTAGAAGCTTATAGTATCCTTACTAGAACATGTAATTTTAACACATATACATGCATTACGACTTATGTTACAAAATTCAAAATAATCTTCCTTATTTGATAATGATTATATAAGATTAAAAATGAGTAGCTTTTTGACAACACATTGTATAAATAATAAAAAAAGGAAAAAAATATTAAGAACTTGTTGATAGACATACTAGATCACAAGACATACACTTAAACAATTTAATTACCCAAATGACATAAGAGATTAACACACTTTTCAACTATTCGAAAAGTAAAATTAACATGTTTCTCTAACCGAAATAATGAGTTATTGTTGCCTCTTTTATCGATAATGAGTTAAAGGGGTAGCTAGTCCTTCCTACTCATGGAGTCAATCACATAGGATAACCATAATTATAGTCATTCAAACTCAAATACAAGTAATTAAAAGTATCTTTAACGTGTTTCAGGAATGCAAAGATGGCGCCACAACTCCTACTCCTTACTTCAAGTTAAAACTCACTTAATAACACATTCACAATAAGTTGTTCCTAATTTACAACTAGTTATAACAACAAAAGTAATGACACTCAACTTGATTTGACATACCTACTTTGATAACACTAATGTGATACTCTAAACCCCAAAATAATATATATAATAATTTATATTATATTACTATAAAATTTGCAGGGGATAAATAAAAATTTGTTTCCAATAAAATAAAAACTTTTTATTTTTAATTTAGGTTATCATGTTTCTCAAAAATCAAAAGGAACACTTTAAACTGCTTTACTCCTATAAAATAGTGCAATCTCAATAAGCTTCATTTAAGTATAATTATTTGATTTAATTCTAAAAACATACTAGTACTTATAAAGTTTTCATACAAAAAGTCATTTCAAATTAAATAAGTAAAATAAAAATTACAACTCTTATTCCCGATATCATCTATCCTAGCGGGGTTCCTCCCAAACTTGGACTTCAAGTCTCGTTAACTTATAACAACCACGATTTCACAAATGTAGAGCCAAGGCAGCCAAACAAAAACAACAAAGAATGTGAGTTTCAAAATCATGTTGATAATATAATACAAGAAAGAAGAAGATGCAAACATTGTTCAAGAAAAATATCACATTAAAAAGTCAAAATCACTGAAGGAAAATCAATTCCTTTCACTATAACATCAAATCTTCTAAGAGAAATCACAATTGCATGCGATACACATTAATTACAACAAAACAATCACAAGAAAATACAATGATATGCATGAGCTTAGACTATACTTCACAATGTGGTACCATTTTAACTCTGAAGTACATGGTTAGTAGGCTTGATACTAAGCCACAATTCGGGTGGACGAACATTTCAAATGGACCATGTCCTCATATATCCCCTCAACTACACTCGAGACACATATACGCAACAGTCGAGGTAAATGTCTATTGCATAGTAGCTCCCGACATTTGGAGTGCTACCTCCAAGTCACCACGAAATTTCCCACCCGAATACCTCTATGGTCTAGCAATATTGCCTTAAGGCTCAAAAGTAGACCACCACGGTCAGACTTATTCAGTTGTACTTCCACGGAATCAACATGTTTGTCAGGCCCTACCTATATGATGACAAAATAATCTTCACTTGCAAAATTCTCAGTATCTTATTTTCTCCCATTGTTGGCCTATGATACTCCATTAAAATGTCATCTCAAACACAAATTGGAATCACCATTATTTCATTAACTATGGAGTTACTTCAATATTCTCATCATAAATTTATAATGTAACACCCCGTTTTTCTTAGCGAGGGTGTATTTTTTTTTTTTAAAAGAAATTAAAATACAACACAGAGTTAAATAAGGTAAAACCCTTGGATAAATAATTGAGTCGTTATAATTTACAAACAGCGGAAAAGTTTTCTTTTTCAAAATATAAATCCCAAGCATGTCCTGATGCCAACATTAGTACATGTACCTCCTTCCAATATAAAATAAAGGTAGCCCAAAAGAAAGACATATGTGTCCTGAGTGACAATCTAGTCTGATCATTCTATACATAACAAAAAAACTATACGCCTCGAGTAATCTCTACGCGCCCCGTGAGGTCCTTCTAACGTAGCTCCAATCAAGCATTCCCATCCGTAGGGTACGAACCAGTAGGACCGCCTTGACTCTCATTTGAGGGCAAAGCCCAGATTTCCACAATAGTTGTAAAGGGTCACCAACCGAAATTAACAGTTAACAAATAACATATAAGTTTCCAAATGCACAAAATACCCCTTTCAACTTAGCATGCATCTTAAAAGGTTTTCCATATGCTAAAAGTTCATACAATGCTTACCAAATGATAATGAAATCAAAATAAAGTTCTCAATCCATCAAGTAATACATAACTGACCAATACATTGATAATCAATTGAGAAATCCATCATCTAACACAAAATAAGATTTCCTATTGTGCCAATCGATTGGGCAAATCGATTTCTTGAAAGATTTTAATAAAAAATTGAACCCCAGACTTGCCTCAATCGATTGGAGCAATCGATTTCGAGAAGGAATGAGCCCCTGTATTGTCCAATCGATTGAGCAAAACGATTTTGGGAAAGAGAAGGCCCCTGTATTGAATCCAATTGAATCAAATCGAATCCAATCGATTGGGCAAATCGATTTTGGGAAAGACAAGGCCCCTGTATTGAATCCAATTGAATCCAATCGATTTACCAAATCGATTTCTTAAATCATTTTGAAAAACATATTACAAACTCGATTGGGTAAATCAATTTCGTGAAGGACAACGCCCCCTGTAACTCATCAAATCGATTGGGTAAATCGATTTCCCTGTGTATTCTTTCAAAAATTCATAAACCAACTCAATCACAATGTGAATCAAAACACACCTACACATAATTTCAAACCATAACACTTAGCAAAATCAACACAATCATAATTTGAATCAAAACACACTTACACATAATTTTAAATATAGATATTAAAAGATTCCCCATTTTCAATACTCATTTAACTTAAACGATTTTCACGCTAAACATTAAGTAAACAGACATATTAAGAGATTCCTGATTCTTAATATTCTTTTAACTTCAAACTATTTTCAAAACAACATTAAGTAACCAAGACATTAAGAGATTCCCCATTCTTAACGCCCAGTTAACTTCAACAATTTTCAAAACAACATTAAGTAACCAAGACATTAAGAGATTCCCCATTCTTAACGCCCAGTTAACTTAAACGATTTTTAAAATAACATTAAGTAACCAAGACATTAAGAGATTCCCCATTCTTAACGCCCAGTTAACTTAAACGATTTTCAAAACAACATTAAGTAACCAAGACATTAAGAGATTCCCCATTCTTAACGCCTAGTTAACTTAAACGATTTTTAAAACAACATTAAGTAACCAAGACATTAAGAGATTCCCCATTCTTAAGGCCCAGCTAACTTAAACGATTTTCAAAAGAACATTAAGTAACCAAGACATTAAGAGATTCCCCATTCTTAACGCCCAGTTAACTTAAACAATTTTTAAAACAACATTAAGTAACCAAGACATTAAGAGATTCCCCATTCTTAACGCCCAGTTAACTTAAACGATTTTCAAAACAACATTAAGTAACCAAGACATTAAGAGATTCCCCATTCTTAAGGCCCAGTTAACTTAAACGATTTTTAAAACAACATTAAGTAACCAAGACATTAAGAGATTCCCCATTCTTAACGCCCAGTTAACTTAAACAATTTTTAAAACAACATTAAGTAACCAAGACATTAAGAGATTCCCCATTCTTAATGACCAGTTAACTTAAACAATTTTTAAAACAACATTAAATAACCAAGACATTAAGAGATTCCCCATTCTTAACGCCCAGTTAACTTAAACGATTTTCAAAACAACATTAAGTAACCAAGACATTAAGAGATTCCCCATGCTTAACGCCTAGTTAACTTAAACGATTTTCAAAAAGAAACTCACATTAAGTAAATGAGACATTAAGAGATTCTTCATTCTTATTACTCGTTTAACTTAATGGTTTTCAAATTCCACACAAAACTAACTCAAACATACTTTCACATTCAATCCATAATTCACACCAAAACACATCAAACTATTTTTCCACACAAACCACACAAACATATCTCAAATTCTTTAATAATCAAATGTGAACACGTCGAATACGACGACACAAATCAATACAATCCATCACACAAACACAACAACGTCCATAGACTCAAAATCATACCCAAATGAATTTAAAATTCATTTTTCCACGAAACATTACTTTAACCCTAACCAAATTCTTTTCCACACAACCACAGATAAGTCCCTAAATGCTAAAAGTTTGGAAGGAGCCCTTACCTTAACGTTAGCTTTAACGTCGATTTACGGCACCACGATCAATTCCAGTAAAAACTTTGCTCGCGACGTCGCTTCCAAAGTTAGCTCACTAGCACCGTAGTGTAGTGGTGAGCAACTTTCCCTTCTATCCCTTCGCGAAACAAGCTTGGATCCAGAAGAAACGGAGAGGTTTGTGTTTGACGGTTTTGTAATCCCTTAACCGTTTTTCTTTGTTTTCGGATCAAAGAGGAAGAGTGAAGTTGAGAAATCCTTGTCCTATCACCCACTATCAATTTTCGAATCCAAAGGAAAGAAAAGGAAGCAAAAACCAGCAACAATGGAGGAAGGGAGAAGATGATGATGCGTGAGGCAGAGAGAGGAAGGAGGCGGAAAATGTTTTCTGTTTTCCTTCAGTTTTCCTTTCTTCCTTTTTCTTTCCTTTCTATTTCTTTTTTTCTCCCATTTCCTTCCTTTCCTTTTTTTTTATATATATACATGTATATTAATCATAATTAACAAACATCTTAAAATCTTTAGATATTTATTAAACTACCCTTTCACCCATAACGTAGTAAACTCTTCGTAAAAGATTCACCGCAGTTAATATAATTTATTTATTGATGAGTAATTCTAATCGGGCATCAAAATATCTTTTTGATCATATAAACTCCAAAATATTAATAACTTGGCTAAAAATCCCCTGAGTTCAATACCAAAATCCATTAAAATACATAAGGTATAATTTTAAATTACGGGTCTTACATTACTACCCCCCTAAAATTAGTTTCGTCCTCGAAACTATGCGTCGATAAATAACTCTGGGTGTTGTGCTCTCATCTTGTGCTCCAGTTCCCAAGTCGCATCTCCAGTAATTGGGTTCCAAATCACCTTGACCAACGAAACATCCTTGGTCCTCAATTGCTTAATCTTCTTGTCATCAATCCTCACAGGTGGTACTTCGAAAGACAAGTTATCCTTTAGCCGGATTGTGTCTGGTTCGATCACATGAGATGGATCTGCAAGATATTTCCTCAATTGTGACACATGAAACACGTCATGAATATTGGACAGTATCGGAGGCAATGCAATCCGATAAGCAACGGGCCCAATTCGTGCAGAAATCTGATATGGTCCAATGAATTTCGGAGTCAACTTCTTCGATTTCAATGCTCTACCAACTCCAGTAGTAGGTGTGACTCTTAGAAACACATGGTCACCCTGTTCAAATTCTAACAGTCTGCGACGCTTGTCCGCATAACTCTTCTGACGATCTTGTGAAGTCTTCATTTTCTCCTTGATCTTCCTTACCTTAGCTGTAGTATGTTGCACCATCTCTGGTCCGACAATCATATTTTTGCCGTCCTTATACGAACACAAGGGCGTTTGACACTTGCGCCCATATAAGGCCTCATATGGTGCTATTCCAATACTTGCGTGGAAACTATTGTTGTAGGTGAACTTAATCAACGGAAGTACATCATCCCAACTTCCTCTATCATCTAATACACAGGCTCTCAACAGATCTTCCAAGGACTGATTTGTCCTTTCAGTTTGTCTGTCCGTTTGTGGATGGTAATGTAACACCCCGATTTACAATGCGAGGGTGTATTTTTTTTTTTCTTTAAAAAGAAATTAAAATACAATACATAATCAAATAAGGTAAAACCCTATGATAAATAACTGAGTCAATATAATTTACAACCATCGGGAAAAGTTTTCTTTTTCAAAAAATAAATCCAAAGCATGTCCTGGTGCCAACGTTAGTACATGTACATCCTTCCATTATAAAATAAAAGTAGCCCAAAAGAAAGACATATGTGTCCTGAGTGACAACCTAGTCTGATCATTCTATACATAACAAAAAACTATATGCCTCGAGTAATCTCTACGCGCCCCGTGGGATCCTCCTAACGTAGCTCCAATCAAACATTCCCGTCCACATTCCCATCCGTAGGGTACGAACCAGTAGGACAGCCCTGACTCTCATCTGAGGGCAAAGCCCAGATTTCCACAATAGTTGCAAAGGGTCACCAACCGATATTAACAGTTAACAAATAACATTTAAGTTTTCAAATGCACAAAATACCCTTTTCAACTTACCATGCATCTTAAAAGGTTTTTCATATGCTAAAAGTTCATACAATGCTTACCAAATGATAATGAAATCAAAATAAAGTTCTCAATCCGTTAAGTAATACATGACTGATCAAAAAATTGATACATCAACTGAGCAATCGATTATCTAACTTAGAATGAGAATTTCCACTAAGCCAATCGATTGGGAAATCGATTGCTTGAAGGTTTTTTTGAAAAATCTGAACACTGGGCTTAAATCAATCGATTAGGCAATCCACTAGGCAATCGATTGACAGCATTGCTGAGCCACTGACTTACTGCCAATCGATTGGGCAATCAACCGGGCAATCGATTGGGCAATCAACTGACAGTAATGCTGAGCCAATCGATTGGGCAATCAACTGACAGCATTGGTGTTAATGCCAATCGATTGGGCAATCGATTTCCCTGCATATTCTTCCAAAAATACATAAACTAACTCGATCACATTCATACACAAATCCACATCTTTTCACTTAGCACTGATAACGCAATCGCTACAACAACATGAGTTTCGAAATAATATTGCAACCAAATATGCTGTCACCAAATTCCAAAACATAACACTTAACAATTTAAACACAGTTACCATGACAACTCGAGTTTCAAACTCTCAATCATACACTTGAATCAAAACACGACTCGTGTGCCAAGCACCCTAATGCAATGCGTATATGCCAAAATGCATGGACTCGGAATTCCAAACCAAAACTGTCCTCGAAGGGCCGTAAATCATAATTGTATCGCCTATCGCAGGCCAAAGTACCAATTACCGAGGTGCCACCTATCACGGGTCAGCACGATTTACTAAAAAGCGTAAATCATAAACGTACCACCTATCACGGGTCAGTACTGTTTACCGAGGTGCCACCTATCATGGGTCAGCACGATTTACTAAAAGAAAAAGCGTAAGTCGTAAATGTACCGCCTATCACAGGCCGACGCTTTATTTATCGAGGTGCCACCTATCACAGATCAGCACAACTTACAAAAAAGTATATCGTAAACGTACCACCTATCACGGGTCAATACTGTTTACTGAGGTTCCACCTATCACGGGTCAGCACAATTTACCAAATGAAATGCATGAGCATACACTGAATTCATCCACCGTAATCGTTAAGTAAATGCAGATATTAAAAGATTTCCCATTTTCAATACTCATTTAACTTAAACGATTTTTACGCCAAACATTTAGCAAACAGACATATTATGAGATTCCCCATTCTTAATATTCTTTTAACTTAAACGGTTTTCAAAACAACATTAAGTAACCAAGACATTAAGAGATTCCCCATTATTAACGCCCAGTTAACTTAAACGATTTTCAAACAAACATTAAGTAACCAAGACATTAAGAGATTCCCCATTCTTAACGCCCAATTAACTTAAACGATTTTCAAACAAACATTAAGTAAACAATAAATTAAGAGATTCCCCATTCTTAATTCTCATTTGACTTAAAAGATTTTCCAAAACGTTAATAAACAGAGATATTAAGAGATTCCACATTCTTAATACTTTTTTAACTCAAAACGATTTTCACAAACCCACATTAAGTACAAATTCCCCAAATCAATACTCGAACCCTAACAAAATTCTTTTTCATACAACCACAGGTAAGGCCCTAAATGCAAACTAAAAGTTTGGAAGGAGCCCTTACCTTAACGTTAGTTTTAACGTCGATTTACGACACCACGATAAATTCTGGTAAAAACTTTGCTCGCGACGACGCTTCCAAAGTTAGCTCACTAGCACCGTAGTGTAGTGGTGAGCAACTTTCCCTTCTATCCCTTTGCGAAACAAAGCGTGGATCCAGAAGAAACGGCGAGATTTGTGTTTGACGATTTTGAAATCCCTAAACCGTTGTCCTTCGTTTTCGGATCAAAGAGGAAGAGTGAAGTTGAGAAATCCTTGTCCTATCACCCACTATCAATTTCGAACTCAAGGAAGCAAGGAAGAATAAAAATGGATGAAGATGGAGGAAGGAGAAGGATTGGGTGTTCACGCAAGGCAGAGGAGGGAGAAGATGGAAATTTTCTGTTTTCTCTCCTTCTCTTTTCCTTTCTTCCTTTTTCTTTCCTTTCTATTTGCTTTCTATTCAATTCGTTCCCTTCCTTTTCTATATATATATATATATATATATATATATATTAATTATAATTAACAAATATCTCAAAACCTTTAGATATTTATTAAATTATCCTTTCACCCAAAATGCATTAAACTCTTCGCAAAAGATTCACCGTAGTAAATTTAATTTATTTATCGACAAGTAATTCTAATCAGGCATCAAAATATCTTTTTGGTCATATAAACTCCAAAATATTAATAACTTGGCTAAAAAGCCCCTGAGTTCAATACCAAAATCCATTAAAATACATAAAGTATAATTTAAAATTACGGGTCTTACATTACTACCCCCCTAAAATTAGTTTCGTCCTTGAAACTATGCGTCGATAAATAACTCTGGGTGCTGTTCTCTCATCTTGCTCTCCAGTTCCCAAGTCGCGTCTCCAATAATTGGGTTCCAAATCACTTTAACCAACGAAACATCCTTGGTCCTCAATCGCTTAATCTTTCTGTCATCAATTCTCACAGGTGGTACTTCAAACGACAAGTTATCCTTTAGCTGGATTGTGTCTAGTTCGATCACATGAGATGGATCTGCAAGATATTTCCTAAATTGCGACACATGAAACACATCATGGATACTGGACAGTATCGGAGGCAATGCAATCCGATAAGCAACAGGCCTAATTCATGTAGAAATATGATATGGTCCAATGAATTTCGGAGTCAACTTCTTCTATTTCAATGCTCTACCAACTCCAGTAGTTGGTGTGACTCTTAGAAACACATGGTCACCCTGTTCGAATTCTAACAGTCTGCGGCGCTTGTTCGCATAACTCTTCTGACGATCCTGTGAAGTCTTCATTTTCTCCTTGATCTTCCTTACCTTAGTTGTAGTCGGTTGCCCCATCTCAGGTCCGATAATCATATTTTTCACCATTCTTATACCAACACAATGGAGTTTGACACTTGCGCCCATATAATGCCTCATATGGCGTCATTCCAATACTTGCGTGGAAACTATTGTTGTAGGTGAACTCAATCAACGGAAGTACATCATCCCAACTTCCCCTATCATCTAATACACATGCTCTCAACAGATCTTCAAGGGACTGATTTGTCCTTTCAGTCTGTCCGTCCGTTTGTGGATGGTAAGCTGAACTCAACCGCAGTTTCGTTCCCAACGCTTCGTGCAATGCTTCCCAAAAATATGATGTGATCTTCGGATCATGGTCTGATACAATACTCGATGGTACCCCGTGTAACCTCACAATTTCAACAATGTAAATCTCTGTTAGCTGATCTACCTTATAAGTGGTCTTTACTGGCAAAAAGTGTGCGGATTTAGTCAGTCGATCCACTGTCACCCATATAGAATCATTCTTTCTCCTGGTTTTAGGCAATCCAGTTATAAAATCCATGGAAATGCTGTCCCACTTCCATTCAGATATATCTAAAGGTTGCAACATCCCAGCAGGTCGCTGATGTTCCACCTTGTACGGAACATCCATCTAGCACCAAACCTAAACACTATGTATGACACCGACACATTTAGTACAATGTATCATTACCTAATGATAAGACTTCCAATCCATACCAAGAATGATTTTGGGTTATTGTAGAGGTAAACAAATCAAATTAATCGAGAAATCTTTATTATGGACAATTACTTGGCAATGTAAACATGCAATATTTTCAGTCAAAGTCTTAGCAGCGTAAAAAAACCAAATCAAAAGGGTAGTGACGACGCAGATAACTTCCAACGATTCATACAATCCATAGTAATGAAGGAATGGGTTGCCCCCAAATCAACAAGTGCAGTTAGAGTGTTACCTGCAATCTCACAGTCACGTTGATTCAGATTGTCAGATGGATTCCCATCTTCAGCACTCACACTATAAATGCGTCCTCTAGAAGTAGGACGAGTAATCCTAGCTACATTCACCATTGGTTCCACATTCGGAGACTTGCAATTCTTTGCAAAGGGCCCGGGTTTATGGCAATTGTAGCAAGTAGGACTGTTAAAGGTACAAGCATAAGCATAATGTCCCTCTTCTCCACATCGGAAACATCGTATCCCTTGTCCCACTTGTCTCCCAAAGCCTTGGTTCCCTGGGTTATTCTGTCCCCCGTTGTTATCATGTGGTCGATTATAAGGTTTAGCAACTTGTATTCCCTTATTCTGATACTTCACCCGACTAGGCCCTCCTGAGTTAAAATTCTCTCCTCGGCTGGCTCTCTTATTCTTCATATCCTCAACTTCTCTACATTTTTCCACAAGAACCTGGAAACATTGAATTCCCAAGGGTAAGATAGAGTCTTGAATCTCATACTTTAGTCCGTCTTGGAAACGATGATACAAGAATGGCTCGTCAATTTCTTCACGGGAAAATCTAAAATGCCTTGATAGTGATTCAAACATAGCAGCGTATTCGCCCACAGTCATGTTCCCCTGATGCAGTCTCAGGAAATCATCACCCAGTCTAGTCCTGGTACTCATCGGGAAGTATTTGTCTAAAAACTTCCTTTTGAAAGTTTCCTAGTTCACCTCCTCATGAGCTGATCTCATCAACAATATGGTACTCCTCCACCAGTACTCGGCATCTCCTAGTAGCATATACGTGGCATAGTTGACCTTCACTCCCGCCTGACAGTTAATCATTTCAAAACTCTTCTCCACTTCTTGGATCTATTGATCCGCTTTCTCTGAATTCTCATGCCCCTCAAACTTGGGAGGATTGTAACGACGAAAGTCTTTTAATCCTCTTGACTCTACATCACAGATCTCTCTTTCCCTCTTTTCGAGATCACGTTGAATCTTGGCAGCAGTTTGTGCAGCAACAGAAGCAGTCATGTTATTCATAGCCTCCGCCATTCGATCATCTCTATTGGCATTGGTTCTCGGAACGTCATTCCTCCTTGGCGGCATGGTTTTCCTTTAAAACCATCATCAAGTAGAGTCTTAACCCTACTTCAATAATTCCAAAAATAACTGTCGACCACATCAGCACATAATAATTATTCTGAACTTGTCAACGCAAACCACCTAAACCGACACATGATCAGACAACAACTTCTAACCTACAATCTAGAACTAAATGTTCCACAGCTCCCAAAGAAAACCAAACCAAAGCTCTCATACCACAAATGTAACACCCCGTTTTTCAAAGCGAGGGTGTATTTTTTTTTTCTTTAAAAAGAAATTAAAATACAATACATAATCAAATAAGGTAAAACCCTAGGATAAATAATTGAGTTAATATAATTTACAACCATCGGGAAAAGTTTTCTTTTTCAAAAAATAAATCCAAAGCATGTCCTGGTGCCAACGTTAGTACATGTACATCCTTCCAATATAAAATAAAAGTAGCCCAAAAGAAAGACATATGTGTCCTGAGTGACAACTGAGTCTGATCATTCTATACATAACAAAAAACTATACGCCTCGATTAATCTCTACGCGCCCCGTGGGATCCTCCTAACGTAGCTCCAATCAAGCATTCCCGTCCACATTCCCATCCGTAGGGTACGAACCAGTAGGACCGCCCTGACTCTCATCTGAGGGCAAATCCCAGATTTCCACAATAGTTGAAAAGGGTCACCAACCGAAATTAACAGTTAACAAATAACATTTAAGTTTTCAAATGCACAAAATACCCTTTTCAACTTAGCATGCATCTTAAAAGGTTTTCCATATGCTAAAAGTTCATACAATGCTTACCAAATGATAATGAAATCAAAATAAAGTTCTTAATCCATTAAGTAATACATAACTGATCAAAACATTGAGACATCAACTGAGCAATCGATTATCTAACTCAAAATGAGAATTTCCACTAAGCCAATCGATTGGGAAATCGATTGCTTGAAGGTTGTTTTGAAAAATCTAAACTCTGGGCTTAAATCAATCGATTGGGCAATCGATTGAGAGCATTGCTGAGCCACTAACTTACTGCCAATCGATTGGGCAATCAATTGGGCAATCAACTGACAGCATTGCTGAGCCACTGACTTACTGCCAATCGATTGGGCAATCAACTGGGCAATCGATTGGGCAATCAACTGACAGCATTGGTGTTAATGCCAATCGATTGGGCAATTGATTTCCCTGCATATTCTTCCAAAAATACATAAACTAACTGATCACATTCATACACAAATCCACATCTTGACACTTAGCAATGATAACACAATCGCTACAACAACATGAGTTTCGAAATAATATTGCAACCAAACATGCTATCACCAAATTCCAAAACATAACACTTAACAATTTAAACACAATTACCATGACAACTTGAGTTTCAAACTCTCAATCATACACTTGAATCAAAACACGACTCGTGTGCCAAACACCCTAATGCAATGCGTATATGCCAAAATGCATGGACTCGGAATTCCAAACCAAAACCCTCCTCGAAAGGCCGTAAATCATAATTGTACCGCCTATCACAGGCCAAAGTACCAATTACCGAGGTGCCACCTATCACGGGTCAACACGATTTACTAAAAAGCATAAATCATAAGCGTACCACCTATCACGGGTCAGTATTGTTTACCGAGGTGCGACCTATCACGGGTCAGCACGATTTACTAAAAGAAAAAGCGTAAGTCGTAAATGTACCGCCTATCACAGGCCGACGCATTATTTACCGAGGTGCCACCTATCACGTGTCAGCACAACTTACAAAAAAGTAAATCGTAAACGTACCACCTATCACGGGTCAATACTGTTTACCGAGGTGCCACCTATCACGGGTTAGCACAATTTACCAAATGAAATGCATGAGCATACACTGAATCCATCCACCACAATTGTTAAGTAAATGCAGATATTAAAAGATTCCCCATTTTCAATACTCATTTAACTTAAAGGATTTTCATGCCAAACATTAAGCAAACAGACATATTAAGATTTTCCCCATTCTTAATATTCTTTTAACTTAAAACGGTTTTCAAAACAACATTAAGTAACCAAAACATTAAGAGATTCCCCATTCTTAACGCCCAGTTAACTTAAACGATTTTCAAAAACAAACATTAAGTAACCAAGACATTAAGAGATTCCCCATTCTTAACGCCCAATTAACTTAAACAATTTTTAAACCAACATTAAGTAACCAAGACATTAAGAGATTCCCCATTCTTAACCCCCAGTTAACTTAAACGATTTTCAAAAACAAACATTAAGTAACCAAGACATTAAGAGATTCCCCATTCTTAACGCCCAGTTAACTTAAAAGATTTTCAAACACAAACACACATTAAGTAAATGAGACATTAAGAGATTCCCCATTCTTAATACTCGTTTAACTTAATGGTTTTCAAATTCCACACAAAACAAACTCAAAATGTCTTCAAAATCCCTAAGATGTCTTCTTGAGAATTTGCAATGTCTTCAAGTAGTCCACTCGAAATCTTAATCATTCCGAATTTCAAAATTGCCGATGCAAACTCTACGTTCAAGTGTAGGTCTCTAAAAGTTTCCCACAATTCTTGTTGTCTAACCATGATTGTAGAAGACACCGATACATTTCTTCTACTCAATGCGTCAGCCACTACATTGGCCTTCCCAGGGTGGTACTGTAGTGTGAAATCAAAATCCTTGAGAGTATCCATCCATCGTCTCTGGCGCATGTTCAATTCTTTCTGATCGAAGAAATATTTCAAACTTTTATGGTCACTAAACACTGTGAACGTGCACCCATATAAATAGTGCCTCCAAATCTTCAATGCAAAAACAACCGCAGCAAGCTCCAAATCATGAGTAGGATAATTTCTCTCATGAATCTTCAATTGCCTTGAGGCATAAGCCACAACTTTCTTGTGCTGCATCAGAACACATCCCAACCCTTGGTGAGATGCATCACAATAAACTTCATAGGGTTCATCTGATTGCAGTAACACCAATACTGGTGAGGTCGTCAATTTTCTCTTTATTAATTGAAAATTTTCCTCACACTTCTCCGTCCATGCGAAAGGTTGATCTTTTCTGGTAAGTTGTGTCAATGGAGTCACAATCTTAGCAAAACCCTCAATAAACCTCCTGTAGTACCCTTCTAGTCCTACAAAACTTCGTATGTCAGTGACAGTCTGAGGCTGTTTCCAAGCAAGAACCGCCTTAATCTTAGCCGGATCTACATCGATTCCTTCCTTGGTTATCACATGTCCTAAGAAATTCACTTTCTCTAGCCAAAATTCACACTTTGATAGATTGGCATACAATTGCTTCTCGCATAAAATCACAAGAACTTGACGTAAATGTTCTCCATGCTCCTCTTCAGTCCTTGAATAAATCAATATATCATCAATGAACACCACAACAAATTTATCAAGGAATGGATTAAAGATTATGTTCATGTAGTCCATGAAAATTGCTGGTGCATTGGTAATCCCAAACGGCATAACCAGATATTCATAATGTCCATAACGGGTTCTGAAAGTAGTTTTCTGTATATCTCCTTCCCTCACTCGAATCTGATGGTAACGCGACTTCATGTCAATCTTCGAGAATATCGCGACCCCTCTCAATTGATCCATTAAATCATCAATGCGTGGCAAAGGATAACGATTCTTAATAGTTGCCTTATTAAGCTGTCTATAATCCACACATAAACGCGAGCTTCCGTCCTTCTTCTTAACTAGTAAAACTGGAGCTCCCCATAGCGATACACTTGGTCTAATGAATTTCTTCTTCAAAAAGTCTTCAATTTGGCCTTTGAGCTCATTTAATTCCAATGGTGACATTCGGTACAGCGCAATCGAAATTGGTCCCGTCCCTGGGTGCAAATCGATGAAAAATTCCACTTCTCTTACCGGTGGCAATCCTGGAATTTCTGTTGGAAATACATCCCGATACTCATTGACAAGCATCACATCTTCTATGTTCACATTTATCCTTGCCTCCACATTTGCCAGAGACAAAAACTCATGAGTCCCTTCACTTAGCGACACTTGGAGTTTGTTAGCGGCTAAATACTTAACAACTCCTGGTTCGAGAATGACCTCGAGTGATTGTAGAGGTAAACAAATCAAATTAACCTAGAAATCCCTATTATGAATAGTCATTTGACAATGTAAACATGCAGAATTTACTGTCAAAGTCTTAGCAGGTGTGGAGACAACCAAATCAAAAGGAAAAGCAGATACGGATAACTTCAAACGATTTACACAATCCATAGCAATGAAGGAATGGGTGGCCCCCTAATCAAAAAGTGCAGTTAGAGTGTTACCTGCAATCTCACAATCACGTTGAATTAGATTGCCAGATGGATTCCCATCTTCAGCACTCACACAATAAATGCGTCCTCTAGCAGTAGGACGAGTAGCCCTAGCTACATTCACAACTGGTTCCACCTTTGGAGCCGTGCAATCCTTAGCCATGTGCCCTGGTTTCTGACAATTGTAGCAGGTGAGAGTACTAAGGGTAAAAGCGTTAGCATAAGGTCCCTCTTCCCCACATCGGAAGCATCGAACCACTCGTCCTAGTTGTCTCCCGAAATTCTGGTTCCCTAGGTGATTCTGCCCACTGTTGTTATTTTGTGGTCGATTATAGGGTTTAGCAACTTGTTTCCCCTTGTTGTTCTGATAATTCACCCAACTAGGCCCTCCAGCACTAAAATTCACTCCTCGACTAGCCCTCTTATTCTTCATGTCCTCGACTTCCCTGCATTTTTCCACGAGGACTTGGAAACGTTGAATTCCCAAAGGCAAGACAGAATCTTGGATCTCATATTTTAGTCCGTCTTGGAAACGATGACACATGAACGGTTCATCAATCTCTTCACCGAAAAACCTAAAGTGTCTTGATAGGGATTCAAACTTAGCGGCATATTCGCCCACGGTCATGTTTCCCTGCTGCAGTTTCAGGAAATCATCACCCAGTTTAGTCCTGGTGCTCATCGGGAAGTATTTGTCTAAAAACTTCCTTTTGAACGATTCCCAATTCACCTCCTCGTTGGCCGACCTCATCAACAAACTTGTACTCCTCCACCTGTACTCCGCATCCCCTAACAGCATATAAGTGGCATAGTTGACCTTTACTGCCACCTGACAGTTAATCATTTCGAAGATCTTCTCCACTTCTTGGATCCACTGATCCGCTTTCTCCGAATTCTCATCCCCCTTAAACTTGGGAGGATTGTAACGACGGAAATCTTCCAACCCTCTTGACTCTGCAGCACGGATCTCTCTTTCCCTCTTTTTGAGATCACGTTGAGTCTTAGCAGCAGTCTGTGCAACAACAGCAGCAGCCATGTTATTCATAGCCTCCGTCATTCGATCATCCCTGTTAGCATTGGCTCTCGGAGCGTCATCCCTTCTTGGCGGCATGGTTTCCCTAAAAAACCATCATCAAGTAGAATCTTAACACTACTTCAAATAATTCTAAAATTAGCTTCCAACCACATCAACACATAATAATTATTTCGGACTTGACCACTCAAACCACCTAAACCAACGCATGATCAGATGACAACTCCCAACCTATAGGTTGACCTACAATCTATAACCAAAGGTTCCACAGCTCCAAAAGAAAACCAAACTAAAGCTCTGATACCACAAATGTAACACCCCGTTTTTCTTAGCGAGGGTGTATTTTTTTTTTTAAAAGAAATTTGTAACAACCCAATATTTTTATATATATTATATATGCGTCTTTTAGTAATTTTCTAATTTATTATTTAATTAATAATTTATTCTACATGTAAATAAATTAAATTAAAATTTACCACTCCCTATTTTACTTGAATAATTATAACCTTTCTTTTTACTTAGTTATTTTGGTGTGACAATTACATTAGAATAGTTTATGGCATAATTAATTTTTACATGGACAATTGTGTATTTTGCTTATTTGATTAGTTTCGATAATCACGAAATTGATGTGTTACATATGTATGTTTTATTTTGCTATGTGTGAGTGGTATTTTTGTCTTGCTTGATTTATTTAAGTTGATAAAATATTAGTTAAATTATTAAATTAAATTAAAATTTATAAAATTTCTATTGTTTGTTAATATTATTTATGACCAAATAAGTACTCATTTTAGAGATATTATAGAGTTAGTGAAATCATTTTACTCTCCTTTATGACAAGATTTTATGACGATTCATTGTGTGACATAATGTGCATTAACTCATTCTTAACACCTTTAATTTATTTTGTAAAGGATGATTATAAATTTAATTATGAGTTTTTGTGCAATTAAGAGGGGACTATTCTCCTTTTTGTATCTCATGCATTCATCTCTTTTAAACTAAAATTATGATTTTATTTTAATTGTCTATAAAAATAACTTTATGATATTTTGGTTTCGTAACTATTAGATAAAAAAAATTAAAAGGGTGATGTGACCCTGTACATTATTTATTTAATTAAAATAAATGGTGTGACACCCTGTAATATATGGTTAACTTTATTAGTTAATCCTAATTAACTAATACACATAAATACACTTGATTTCAATTGACTTTGTAACAACCTAATAAAATTAAATAAATAGTAATTATTGGTAGCATAATTTTGGAATTAGGTGCACTTAAATTTTAGACCAGAAATCAATCGTAATATTGCAACGTAATTAGCTACATTCCCATTAGGCCTTTTGCTGTCACACCTATTTGTCATTCCTACACTCCTAAAATAATTTTCTAAGTCATAAATCTCAATATCTATCGGTGTTGAATTCATCATTGCCTCGTGACCTATTTCTCGTGCAAATTTAGAGATGTTATGAAAGAAAGCGCCTAAGGTAAGGGCTTTTCCCCATGCTGAGTTAGACTAAATATTGAAATAGCGATTCGAAGATATTGATATGATGTCTGGATGTCTTAAAAGAAAAAGATTGATTTTTATTTTCGTTGTAAAGAAATTAACTATAATTCTTTTATTGTTTTATTTTTATTTTTATATACCTCTATCTTGATTAAATTAAATATAGAGTATTATTTTTATTATTATACCTTGATAGATATGTTGTAGTGAAAATATTTAGTGCTTTACATGTTTTAGAGTATTTAATTATAAAGTTATAATTTTTATAATGATGTAATTAGTAATATCTTTATTATGATGTGTATTTGATTTTAAGTGTGGACTTTTGAGTATTTTAAAATTAAAACTTGACTTTATGAACAATATATGTGTCTAGAAGAAATTGATGAGAATTTTATATTTCTTTAATTTTCATAATATGAGAAAATTGATTATTAAATGCGTTAATGAATAGTCCATTTTTAGAATGCGGAAAACTTTACAGTGGAGGGAATGAAATTTATGTTGCTATTGTAGTCTTGTGATATGAGTTTTAATTGTTATCAATAATACGTAGTCAAATCGAATCTTATGGATTATTAAAATGAAAGTGGTGATTTTGAGATACTTGTTCACATGCATATTTGATGTGTTGAAGTTATTGAGCTATAACTATGAATCGCCATGAGAATATAAATTTGATGTCTTGTGTGATTAAAAAGTTTATTCTAAAATATTTTGTCTTTGTGGTTGCCTAAGTGACTGGTGATTTGTGTTTTAAATATTATCTTTGTGGTTGCCTAAGTGGCTGGTGACTTGTGTTTTAAATATTATTATCTTTGTGGTTGCCTAGGTGGCTGGTGATTTGTGTTTTAAAAATTGTTATCTTTGTGGATGCCTAAGTGGCGGGTGATTTGTGTTTTAAATATTGTTATCTTTGTGGTTGCTGATGTGGTTAATGATTTGTGTGATTGTTTAAGTGAGTGGTGTCATGTACTTTTTGAGCATCATTATCATTTCATAACATATCATATGCATCTTTGTGAACGCCTGTGTGGCTAGTTTAATTTTCCCCATTGGTATGGGTGACTTCTGTGTGGACGCTTGTGTGGCTGGTTATATCCGGATCATATATGTTTAGGAGCATGCATAACTTATATACATTTTATTGTTATTTTTATTTTTATTTAACTATTTGCTCTACGGTAGTTACTTATTTAGATACATTTTATAATGTTTTGATATATCTTTGAGAACTATTAAATAATCAATTTCTTTAAATCTTTTATTACAAAAGGATTTTATATTCATATTTTATGGCTGTTATTTTATTATTTTGTTTAACTTTTGCTGTGGGATGAACTGACCCCTTACACCAACATTTAGGTACTAATGATCTCAAAGAGTTGACTTGCATGAATGATGTTTGATTAGTGCACGCGCGTGGGAAAATGGGACTTTTATTTAAAAATAATATTTTATATTACTAAAAATTTTGTGGTGCATTGTAAAGTTATTTACTCGTCATAATTAACTTTTAATAAAAATGTGGAAATGAGATTTTATTCCAATTGAATGTCCTTAAGTTTCAATCAACATTGTTTCTTTTGAATTTCACTTAAAGAGAATTTATTTTATTTTTGGAACATAAATGCATATCGATCTAACAATTATAATATTAATTTTGTAAATGAATAAATAAATAATATTTTAGTAAATTACATCACGTTCTTTTACAAAAAAAAAATATATATTTTTAAGTAATAATTAGATTAAAAAAATTTGGGGCGTTACAAAATTAAAATACAACACAGAGTTAAATAAGGTAAAACCCTTGGATAAATAATTAAGTCGTTATAATTTACAAACAACGCAAAAGTTTTCTTTTTCAAAATATAAATCCCAAGCATGTCCTGATGCCAACATTAGTACATGTACATCCTTCCAATATAAAATAAAGGTAGCCCAAAAGAAAGACATATGTGTTCTGAGTGACAATCTAGTCTGATCATTCTATACATAACAAAAAAACTATACGCCTCGAGTAAACTCTACGCGCCCCGTGAGATCCTTCTAACGTAGATCCAATCAAGCATTCCCATCGGTAGGGTACGAACCAGTAGGACCACCCTGACTCTCATCTGAGGGCAAAGCCCAGATTTCCACAATAGTTGTAAAGGGTCACCAACCGAAATTAACAGTTAACAAATAACATATAAGTTTCCAAATGCACAAAATACCCCTTTCAACTTAGCATGCATCTTAAAAGGTTTTCCATATGCTAAAAGTTCATACAATGCTTACCAAATGATAATGAAATCAAAATAAAGTTCTCAATCCATCAAGTAATACATAACTGACCAATACATTGATAATCAATTGAGAAATCCATCATCTAACACAAAATAAGATTTCCTATTGTGCCAATCGATTGGGCAAATCGATTTCTTGAAAGTTTTTAGTAAAAATTGAACCCCAGACTTGCCTCAATCGATTAGAGCAATCAATTTCGAGAAGGACTGAGCCCCTGTATTGTCTAATCGATTGAGCAAATCGATTTTGGGAAAGACAAGGCCCCTTTATTGAATCCAATTGAATCCAATCGATTGGGCAAATCGATTTTGGGAAAGATAAGGCCCCTGTATTGAATCCAATTGAATCCAATCGATTTACCAAATCGATTTCTTAAATCATTTTGAGAAACATATTACAAACTCGATTGAGTAAATCGATTTCGTGAAGGACAGCGCCCCTGTAACTCATCAAATCGATTGGGTAAATCGATTTCCCTGTGTATTCTTTCAAAAATTCATAAACCAACTCAATCACAATGTGAATCAAAACACACCTACACATAATTTCAAACCATAACACTTAGCAAAATCAACACAATCATAATTTGAATCAAAACACACTTACACATAATTTCAAACCATAACACTTAGCAAAATCAACACAATCATAATTTGAATCAAAACACACTTACACATAATTTCAAACCATAACACTTAGCAAAATCAACACAATCATAATTTGAATCAAAACACACTTACACATAATTTCAAACCATAACACTTAGCAAAATCAACACAATCATAATTTGAATCAACCACGACTCGTGTGCCAAGAACCCTAATGCAATGCGTATATGCCAAAATGCATGGACTCGGAATTCCAAACCAAAACCCTCCTCGAAGGGCCGTAAATAATAATTGTACCGCCTATCGCAGGCCAAAGTACCAATTACCGAGGTGCCACCTATCACGGGTCTGCACGATTTACTAAAAAGCGTAAACCATAAACGTACTGCCTATCACGGGCCCGTATCGTTTACCAAGGTGCCACCTATCACGGGTCTGCACGGTTTACTAAAAAGAACGTAAATAGTAAATGTACCGGGGTAAATAGTAAATAGTAAAGCGTAAATAGTAAATAGTAAACGTATCGTTTACCAAGGTGCCACCTATCACAGGCCAAAGTACTCTTTACCAAGGTGCCACTTATCACGGTCCTGCACAATTTACAAATAATCGTAAATCGTAAAAGTACCGCCTATCACGGGCCAAAGTACTATTTACCAAGGTGCCACCTATCACGGGTATTCACAATTTACAAAAACGTAAATCATAAATGTACCGCCTATCACAGGCCAAAGTACTATACTTATCAGGGTGCCACCTATCACGGGTTAGCACAATTTACCAAATGAAATGCATGAGCATATACTGACTCCATCCACAACAATCGTTAAGTAAATATAGATATTAAAAGATTCCCCATTTTCAATACTCATTTAACTTAATGGATTTTCACACCAAACATTAAGTAGACAAACATATTAAGAGATTCCTCTTTCTTAATATTCTTTTAACTTCAAACTATTTTCAAAACAACATTAAGTAACCAAGACATTAAGAGATTCCACATTCTTAACGCCTAGTTAACTTAAACGATTTTCAAAACAACATTAAGTAACCAAGACATTAAGAGATTCCCCATTCTTAATGCCTAGTTAACTTAAACGATTTTTAAAACAACATTAAGTAACCAGGACATTATGAGATTCCCCATTCTTAACGCCCAATTAACTTAAACGATTTTCAAAACAACATTAAGTAACCAAGACATTAAGAGATTCCCCATTCTTAACGCCCAGTTAACTTAAACGATTTTCAAAACAACATTAAGTAACCAATACATTAAGAGATTCCCCATTCTTAACGCCCAATTAACCTAAACGATTTTCCAAAACAAACACACATTAAGTAAATGAGACATTAAGAGATTCCCCATTCTTAGTACTCGTTTAACTTAATGGTTTTCAAATTCCACACAAAACAAACTCAAACATACTTTCACATTCAATCCATAATTCACACCAAAACACATCAAACTATTTTTCCACACAAACCACACAAACATATCTCAAATTCTATAATTATCAAATGTGAACACGTCGAATAAGACGACACAAATCAATACAATCCATCACACAAACACAACAACGTCCATAGACTCAAAATCATACCCAAATGAATTTAAAATTCATTTTTCCACGAAACATTACTTTAACCCTAACCAAATTCTTTTCCACACAACCACAGATAAGTCCCTAAATGCAAACTAAAAGTTTGGAAGGAGCCCTTACCTTAACGTTAGCTTTAACGTTGATTTACGGCACCACGATCAATTCCGGTAAAAACTTTGCTCGCGACGTCACTTCCAAAGTTAGCTCACTAGCACCGTAGTGTAGTGGTGAGCAACTTTCCCTTCTATCCCTTCGCGAAACGAAGCTTGGATCCAGAAGAAACGGCGAGGTTTGTGTTTGACGGTTTTGAAATCCCTAAACCGTTTTTCTTTGTTTTCGGATCAAAGAGGAAGAGTGAAGTTGAGAAATCCTTGTCCTATCACCCACTATCAATTTTCGAATCCAAAGGAAAGAAAAGGAAGCAAAAACGAGCAACAATGGAGGAAGGGAGAAGATGATGATGCATGAGGCAGAGAGAGGAAGGAGGCGGAAAATGTTTTCTGTTTTCCTTCAGTTTTCCTTTCTTCCTTTTTCTTTCCTTTCTATTTCTTTTTTTCTCCCATTTCCTTCCTTTCCTTTATATATATATATATACATATATATTAATCATAATTAACAAACATCTTAAAATCTTTAGATATTTATCAAATTACCCTTTCACCCATAACGCAATAAACTCTTCATAAAAGATTCACCGCAGTTAATTTAATTTATTTATTGATGAGTAATTCTAATCGGGCATCAAAATATCTTTTTGATCATATAAACTCCAAAATATTAATAACTTGGCTAAAAAGCCCCTGAGTTCAATACCAAAATCCATTAAAATACATAAGGTATAATTTAAAATTACGGGTCTTACATATAACATCACTATCATTAATCACACATAATCATCATTACATAAACTCATCAGATTTATAACATCACTATCATTAATCATATGTCATCACATAAACTTATCACAAATTTATAACATGACAATAATAAATCATACATCATCATCATCAAATAAAATTATCACAGTGCATCCCTCTTTTATTATCACATTACATAAACTCATTTAATAAAACATATACATAAAATTCATTCGACTCTCAATATCACAGTAATATGAAATACAAAACATTTAAAGAAATTAAATCAATCAACACCTTACAAATCTTTCTATTCTATATTTTAACCTTACACATATTTCTATTTTATATTTTAACCTCAAAGGGCTACTGCCATATGTAGCGAGCCCCAGATGAATCGTTGGGAAAAAGTCGCACCGATTTGCAGACTGCCAGAAGGGTTCGACGTCAACTTTACCAAAAAAATGTTAATGAATAGTGATTCTTGAAGGTTTCAACGAGAGCAATCCAAAAACAATACCAGTTTTTTGAGACGACAAACATGATGATCGAAATAAGGAAAAAATAACTCGTCTAAGGAAAGAAATGTACTTGTTTCTTATGAAACGGAACCACAATTGATAAAAGCCAGTGCCCAATTTTGTGTGGGATAGAGGTTGGGATCGACTCAAATGACAAAGAATCAGTGGGAGATAATTTGAGAGAAAAAGGGTTTGCTGCCAATAGTTTGATTTTTCATTTGTAATTTTTTTTAATTGCAGAAGAGGGGTGCAAATAGCAGATGTACAGGTACAAGAGTAAAATTGTAAGGCCCAACACACGGTAGTCAAGTGTGCACAAATAGGGGTGTAATGAACAACTCACAAGTGTAGGAAAGGAAAACCCAGCCAGTAATAGCCCAAATTAATATGAAGAAGTAGAAAAGTGGTGTAAACAGTCGTTTGGTCCAAAATTAATTTTCTAGTATTTCTGAAAGCCATTAATAAATAAATAATTTATTTTACTTTTCTAGAAACTCTTTCTTCCAAAATACACATTTTAATGTAAAATTATTTATCCTTAGCATAGATAAATCTAATTTTAACCAAAACTCTCATATTCAAAATAATAACTATAAGTGTTACTATAATATTTTTCAAAATAATTACATATAAATACATCATCTTTATAGAATAGTCGAAAGGATTAAATAAATAAATATAACATCAACAATTTATATCAACAATACATAAAGACATTCACTGGTCATTTATGCACAATGTGTCAAAAATTAATTAACTTAGCATGATATGCTCACATCATACAATAAATCTGTTAAACACATATCACATTTATCACTCAATTATGAAATAAAATGCCATAGATAATATCACTAAATATTCAACAAAGGTAACGTATGTTTAGCAAAGAGTACAATTTATAAAATATTAAACGCATCTAACAACTTACTAACATTATAATAGATTTAAAATCAATTACTCTGTAAAAATATACTTTATATATAATCGAGGAGAAAGAAAAAAAAGTCAATGATAGAGATACCATTTCACCATAACATACATTTAATAATTAAAGCCATTCAATTGACATAAACGATGAACATGTCTATCAACTATTTAAAGAATAAAATTAAAAGGTACTTCTAACAAAACAATGAGTTATCTTTGCCTCTTTTATTGAAGATGAATCATTGGGGTTGCTAGTCCCTCCTACTCATGGAGTCAATCTATTAAGGCAACTTTAATTGTAGTCATTCAAATTCAAACATGGGTATTTAAAGTACCTTTAACGTGGTTCAGGAGTGCGAAGACGACACCACAACTCCCCATTCCTTATTTCAAGTTAATGATTCACTTAATTACATATTCCTAATAATTGATGTGTAAATTACAAGAAGATACCAATGACATTTACATCAATATTTAATCAATAATCTGACTGAAGAAATATAGAACTATTTCACTTTTTAGATGCTCTCAACTACTCTAAATTGATACACTAATTCCCATTAATTAGAATACTTGAAACACAAAAAAATTAATATTCACATAACTATATAGACATTCACATAGTTAATCCAAAAATTAGCACCAACATTTTATGTTCATCTCATAACTCAAACATTGATTCTAACACATGTAACACAATCTCATAGAAGGCTAACTGCTCCAAATTGAACATGATTAATTTTTTTTAATTAAACATCAATTAAAAGTTACAACAAACTAAAACAGATATTTCCAAGTAGCATATAGGAGAAATAATTATTTACAAGAAGATACAATACACTATCAAACCAAACTGAATCAGGTAGTACATAAACCACTTTAAAGGTTATACATCATTCTAAAAATTAATTTCTACACTTAAATTATTATAAAATGTATCACTAATCATTTAGCACAAAAAAAAAGATAATTGAGAATTCAAAGTTTATCCTTAAATTATTTTTCAATAAAACATGTCTAAATAAGAACAACTAAAATAAATCACGTGTATTTTAAAAATCTATAAGATTTATAAAATTTCACTTGTACTTTAATTATAAAAAACACATTTCTAGATAATCAATCACTATAAAATAATTATTTTCAACTTATATTTTGAAAGAAAATTTAAAGTATATATATATATATATATATATATATATATATATATATA
>JBBPBS010000417.1:2469518-2499359 GCA_037974835.1 Cicer judaicum
CCCCCCCCCCCTCTTAGGTTCTCCTCTGTACTAACATAATCTCCACTTTACAAATTCTCAATATTTATTTTCTGCCCTCATTGGCGTATGATACTCCATTAAGACCATCATCTTAAACACAAATTGGAATCACCATTATTTCATGAACTATGGGGTTACTTCAATATTCTCAAGACAAATTTAGAACATCGCTATCATTAACCACACATCATCATCGTTACATAAACTCATCACAAATTTATAGTATCACTATCATCAATCATACCTCATCACATAAACTTATCCATTCGACACTCAATATAAAAGTAACATCAAATACAACACATTTTAAGAAATTAAACCAATCAACATCTTATAAATATTTCTATTTTATAGTTTAACCTAACAATTTCTATATTTCCACATTAATTAATTTATCCCTCAAACGGCGACAGCCATATGTAGCGAGCCTCGAATGAATCATTGGAAAATGTGGTTTTCCCATTCATCTCACAATATACTCTAGACATGATTTCAAATTCTCTCTCATCCCTTACCTTATTTAGACTCTTTCTCAAACACATAAATTAATGGAGGTTTCCAACCGCAACTACAGTTCGACAATGTATAGCGAGTGAATCCGAATAAACTGTGTGTTCAAAAAATTGTCAAGATGTGACTTATAAATTATGCAGAGCATAAAAATAAATGTTAAATAATTAATAACAATACAGTCTAAATGACGGGAAAAAAAACTATAGAAAAAGTCTCAGCGACTCGTGGAAGAACTAGAAGGGTTCGACATCAACTTCACTGAAAAATTTGAATGAGTAGTGCTTCTTGAAGGTTTCGGCGAGAGGAATCCAAAAACAATACCAGTTTTTGAGACGACAAACATGGTGATTTTAATCGGCAAAAAACAGCTCACTCAGGGAAACAAAACGTAGTTGTTTCTGATGAAACAGAGCCACAATTGATCAAATTCAGTGGCTGATTTTTTGTGTGATAGAGGTTGGGATTGATTCAAATGGAAAATTATTGGTGGGTGATTATTTGAGTCAATTTCTGTAACACCCTACACCCAAAATAATATATATATATATATATATATAATACTATATTTTTATAGAATTTTTCTGTAGATAGATAAAAACTCTTTTAGAGGGAAACGAAATTTTGCACAAGTAATTGAGAATATCACATTTCTCAAAATTTAAGTATAATTACTTAATTTAAATAAGTAAAATACAAATTACAATCCTTATTCTCGGTATCACCTATCATAGCAGGGTTTCTCCCAAACATGAACTTCAAGACTCATTAACCTTTAACAACTGGGATTTCGCAAATGTAGGGCCAAGACAATCAAACACAAACAACGATGGAGGTGAGTTTTGGAATCGTATTAATAGTATAGTACAAGTAAGCAGAACACACAAACAATCATGACATAATTGTATCGTTACACAAACATTGCTCAAGAAAATATCACATTAAAAAGTCAAAATCACTCCAAGAAAATCAATACCCTTTACTGTAACATCTGTAACATCGCGATTTTTAACAGCACGATTTCATGTTTTTTTATTTATAAAAAACAACTTAATAGAATAATATGTCGTAACACAAAACGACAAGAATAATAATAATAATAATAATAATAATAATAATAATAATATTAATAATAATAATAGTAATAATAATACTATATATATATATATATGAAGAAATATAAAAACAAAAATAAATAATTAGGGCTATAAGCTTTAGACAATCATGGGTGTTTCCAATTCTTGTTTGCCTCTAATTCTTGTTCAAACTATTTTCTAAAATACAAAAACAAATATAAAGGAAACCGAAAACAAATGAATTGATGGTCATAAAAATCGATATAATGATGATCAAATTAAATGAAAAAAAAAACGGAAAAGAAATGGATTGATGGTCATAAAAATCAGTATAATGGTGATCATTTAAATAGAAAAGAAACCGAAGAAATGAATCAATGATAATAAGAATCAATATAATTATGGCCAATTAAATGAAAGAAATCGAAAAGAAATGGATTAATGGTAATCAATTGACAATTATTCTCTTGTCTTTTGTAATCTACACCCAAAAGTCTATAAATAGTCTACCACAAGAGGACAAAGGGAGAGGATAGGAATTCAGAGCACAATTTAGAGCACAAAAAGATAAAAGAAAAGAGAGAATAATAGAGAGAAAAGAGAGAAGAAAGATTGGAATTAGGAGCTAGTAAAGAACAATGCGGTAAACACTTATTTTTTTCTTTTTGACTATTTTTTTTTATATTATTATTGTTATAGAGTTTTTTTACTATTCTATGCACGTATGATATAAACAATAATTTTTTTTTGGTTTCACGATCAAGTTTTAGAATCAACTAATAAGAATCAATTTGATTGTTGTATAATTGTTTATTTCTTTATCAAATTCGTGAGCTTTCATCTCTATTGTGTTTTATTTCTTGTGCGTTAGATCTTAAACTCTCGTTATTAAACGCCATCAGTTCGCTCCACATATGCCTGACTCGTGAATTTGCTCTTGAATATTTGTCCTTTACGATTTATAAAAATAAAAAAAAATAGTAAAACTGTTTCCTTAAAATAAAACGATACACAAATCAACATATAACACATCATTCTTATTATTATTATTATTACTATGATTATCACTATTATGTTGTTAATTTATTTTGCGTGTTTTGATTTCCCTATTGCACATGGGGATACGTAGGAGCAAGGTCTTTTGCTTATAAACCAAATTAATAATTTGCGGACAAACCAGACACGACAACATCATATATACAAACCAACTAAACTAGTTTTTGAGATGATAATCCAAAGTATGCAAATAAAAAATACATCGGGGCTATGAGACCTATCAAACATCACACATACCCTTGGGGTATTCTCGGCAGACACTTGCATATAAGTCCTGCTTCAAGAATGTTATCTCCCCCATGATCACGTTAAAAAAAATGGAACTTGGACACACCAAACAAAAGTCAACTGTTAGAGAATATCATAGGTACAATCATCGTGAAACAAAATAAGTACAACCACCAAAAGAAAGACACTAAGGCCCTATATAACAAAAACTAATCTTATCATCCACTAGCAACTAAAATAGTAAGGGTGACCTCTACACACCGCACAAGTCCCATCTCACGTAGATTTAAGAGATTCCATTAATGTTATGCCTACATCAATTTTTAATTCCCTTACTCTTTGACCTTTACAGCATACAAGTGTTACCATTCAATTGGAAAATAGGAGTAATGTACGTCTTGTTGTGTGTGCTGTGATCGATGTTGCCTTACAAGTTGATCATTGCATTGATATTGATATTTCTACTAACATAATTGATTTTGAAGACTTAACTTCGGCAACTAGTGTTATACCATCCATTGAACAACCACCGACTATAGAGGTTAAACCAAATCCTGAAAATTTGAAATATGCATATTTACAACGAAGTGGCAAGTTACCTGTGATTATTTTAGCCAAACTTGAAGATGAATAGTGTAAGACCCATAATTTTAAATTACACTTTATGTATTTTAGTGTATTTTGGGTATTGAACTCAGAGGCTTTTAGCCAAGTTATCAATATTTTGTGAGCTTAAATGCCCAAAAATATATATTGATGCCCGATTAGAATTACTCGTCGATAAATAAATTAAATTAACTGCGGTGAATCCTTTACGAAGAATTAAATTTTGAGCATTTTCGTTAAAAATGCCTCGGACTGCTAAAAATTGCATCTGTCAATTGAGTTGCGACGAGAGTAGATATTTTTAACAAAAAGTGATTTGGGAAGTTATGGGCAAAATGGTAATTTTAATAAATCTCTAGATATTTTGAGATATTTATTAATTATAATTAATATATATATGAACATATATATATATATGTTTGTGAGGAGGAAATAGAAAGAAGAGAAAATAGAAAAGAAGGAAAAAGAAAAAAAAGAAAAGGAAAGAAAAGAAAGGCAAAAGAAAGAAAACGTGAAAACTTCTCCTTCTTCCTCTGCCTCGCGCATTCTCCTTCTCCCTTTTTCTTCATTCGTTGGTTTTGCTTCCTTTTTCTTTCTTTGACTTCAAGAATGGAAACCCAAGGCTTAGTGGGTAAGAAAGCAAAAAGATCTCAGCTTCATACTTCCACTTTGGTGTGAAAACAAAGAAAAACGGTGTTAGGGATTTCAAAATCGTCAAACACAAACCTCCCCGTTTCACCTAGATCTAAGATTCGTTTCATGAAGAGATAGAAGGGAAAGTTTCTCACTACCATGCTACGGTGCTAGGGAACCAACTTTGGAAGCGGCATTGCGAGCGGAAGATTTTACCGAATTTACCCGCGGCACCGTAATCGCACGTTAAAGCTAACGTGAAGGTAAGGGCTCCTTCCAAACTTTAAGTTTGCATTTAGGGACTTATCTGTGGTTGTGTGGAAAAGAATTTGTTAGGGTTGGAGTGTTGATTTGGGGAAAATGAATTTAATGCTTTATGGGTGAAATTCTAATGTGGGGTTTTGGTGATATTGATGGATGTTTCACGGAAAATGAATTTAACTCATTTATGTATGATTTTGAGTAAATGAAATTTGTTGTGTTTGAGTGATGGGTTGTGTTGATCTGTGTCATCGTATTCGACGTGTTTATAATTAATACTTATGAAATTTGAGATGTGTTTGGTTGGATTTTGTGAAGAAATGAATTGATATGTTTATGATTGGAGTTGATTAAATGTTTGAGTTGTTCTGTGTGAAATTTGAAAACCATTAGAGTTAAACGAGTATTAAGAATGGGGAATCTCTTATTGTCTGCGTTTACTTAATGTTGTCGTGAAAATAATTTTGTGGAGAAATGAATGGTTATGCTTTGGTGTGAATCGTGGATTGAATTTATTAATATGCTTGAGCTGTTTTGTGTGGAATTTGAAAACCATTGAGTTAAATGAGTATTAAGAATGGGGAATCTCTTAATGTCTTGTTTACTTAATGTGTGTTTTGTGAAAATTGTTTAAGTTAACTGGATATTAAGAACGGGGAATCTCTTAATGTCTTGGTTACTTAATGTTGTTTTGAAAATCGTTTAAGTTAACTGGGCGTTAAGCATGGGAAATCTCTTAATGTCTTGGTTACTTAATGTTGTTTTGAAAATTGTTTAAGTTAACTGGGCGTTAAGAATGGGGAATCTCTTAATGTCTTGGTTACTTAATGTTGTTTTGAAAATCGTTTAAGTTAATTGGGCGTTAAGAATGGGGAATCTCTTAATGTCTTGGTTACTTAATGTTGTTTTGAAAATCGTTTAAGTTAACTGGGTATTAAGAATGGGGAATCTCTTAATGTCTTGGTTACTTAATGTTGTTTTGAAAATCGTTTAAGTTAATAGGATATTAAGAATGGGGAATGTAACACCCCGTTTTTCAGAGTGAGAGTGTATTTTTTTTTTAAAGAAATTAAAATACAATACATAATCAAATAAGGTAAAACCCTTGGATAAATAATTGAGTCGTTATAATTTACAAACAGCGGAAAAGTTTTGTTTTTCAAAAACTAAATCTAAAGCATGTCGTGATGCCAACATTAGGACATGTACTTCCTTCCAATATAAAATAAAAGTAGCCCAAAAGAAAGACATATGTATCTCTACGCGCCCCGTGAGATCCTCCTAACGTAGCTCCAATCAAGCATTCCCATCCACATTCCCATCCGTAGGGTACGAACCAGTAGGACCGCCCTGACTCTCATCTGAGGGCAAAGCCCAGATTTCCACAATAGTTGTAAAGGGTTACCAACTGAAATTAACAGTTAACAAATAACATATAAGTTTTCAAATGCACAAAATACCGCTTTCAACTTAGCATGCATCTTAAAAAGTTTTCCATATGCTAAAAGCTCATACAATGCTTACCAAATGATAATGAAATCAAAATAAAGTTCTCAATCAATCAAGTAATACATAACTGACCAATGCATTGATAATCCATCATCTAACACAAAATAAGTAACTACTGTGCCAATCGATTGGGCAAATCGATTTCTTGAAATTTTTTAGTAAAAATTGAACCCCAGACTTGCCTCAATCGATTGGAGCAATCGATTTCGAGAAGGATTGAGCCCCTGTATTGTCCACTCGATTGGGTAAATCGATTTCGTGGAAGACAGAGTCCCTGTATTGGATCCAATCGATTGGGCAAATCGATTTTGAGAAAGAAGAAGCCCCTGTGTTGAATCCAATCGATTGGGCAAATCGATTTTGGGAAAGACAAGGCCCCTGTGTTGTAACCAATTGAATCCAATCGATTTACCAAATTGATTTCTCAAATCATTTTGAAAAAAAATATCACATAATCGATTGGGTAAATCGACTTCAGGAAGGACATAGCCCCTGTAACTCATCAAATCGATTGGGTAAATGGATGAAGATGGAGGAAGGAAGAAAAAATGCACGCGAGGCAAGGGAGGAAGAAGATGGAATTTTGCTGTTTTCTCTCCTTCTCTTTTCCTATCTTCCTTTTTCTTTCCTTTCTATTTTCTTTTCTTTGTATATATATATATATATTAATAATAATTAACAAATATCTCCAAATCTTTAGATATTTATTAAATTACCCTTTTACCCATAACGCATTAAACTCTTAGCAAAAGATTCACCATAGTTAATTTAATTTATTTATCGACGAGTAATTCTAATCAGGCATCAAAATATCTTTTTGGTCATATAAACTCCAAAATATTAATAACTTAGCTAAAAAGCCCCTGAGTCCAATACCAAAATCCATTAAAATACATAAGGTATAATTTAAAATTACAGGTCTTACAGGGAATCTCTTAATATGTCTGTTTGCTTAATATTTGGCGTGAAAATCGTTTAAGTTAAATGAGTATTAAAAATGGGGAATCTTTTAATATTTGCATTTACTTAACAATTCTTGTGGATGGAGTCAGTGTATGCTCATGCATTTCATTTGGTAAATTGTGCTGACTCGTGATAGGTGGCACCTCGGTAAACAGTATTGACCTGTGATAGGTGGTACGTTTACGATTTACTTTTTGATAAGTTGTGCTGACCCGTGATAGGTGGCACATCGGTAAATAGTATGTCGGCCTGTGATAGGCGGTACATTTACGACTTACGCTTTTTCTTTTAGTAAATCGTGCTGACCTATGATAGGTGGCACCTCGGTAAACAATACTGACTCGTGATAGGTGGTACGTTTATGATTTATGCTTTTTAGTAAATCGTCCTGACCCGTGATATGTGGCACCTTGGTAATTGGTACTTTGGCCTGCGATAGGCGGTACAATTATGATTTACGGCCCTTCGAGGAGGGTTTTGGTTTGGAATTCCGAGTCCATGCATTTTGGCATATATGCATTGCATTAGGGTGCTTGACGCACGAGTTGTGTTTGATTCCAGTGTATGATTGAATGTTTGAAGTTGAGATGACGTTGTGATTGTGATGATTGTGCTAAGTGTCTATCTTTTGGAACAAATTGTGTGTAAATGAAATTGATTGTAAAACTGTTTCGAAACCCATGATGTTGTGGTGATTGTGTTAGAAATGCTAAGTGTGGATGTTTTGGAATTATGTGTAAGTGTGATTGATTGCAAAACCATTTCAAAACTCAAGATGTCATAGTGATTGCGCTATAATTGTTAAGTATGATTGTTTGGATTTGTGTGTAAGTGTTGATTGGTTTCGATACCCTTTAAAAAGCTGAAAAATGCTGAATTTTGCTATTTTTCTGCTGCTGTCTGCTGTGTATTCGAATACAGGAAGCTGTATTCGAATACAGACATCCTATTTTTGCCACTAATTTACTGTGTAGTCGAATACAGACTGCCGTAGTCGAATACACACATGCTGTTTTGCTACTGACTTGCTGTGTAGTTGAATACAAACTGTTGTATTCGAATACAGACTGTTGTATTCGAATACAGACATTCTGTTTTTGTTGCTGAATGTTGAAACAGCCTTGTATTTGAATACAGAGATGCTGTATTCGAATACAACAATGTTGTTTTGTTAAAAACTTCAATTTTCAACTTTGTTTATGCATGTTTAGCATATGGAAACCCTTTTAAGATCCATGCTAAGTGGAAAGCTTATTTGTGCATTTAAAAACTTAAATGTTATGTGTTAACTGTTAATTTCGGTTGGTGACCCTTTACAACTATTGTGGAAATCTGGGCTTTGCCCTTATATGAGAGCCAGGACTATCCTACCGGTTCGTACCCTATGGATGGGAATGTAGATGGGAATGCTTGACTGGAGGTATGTTAGGAGGATCCTACGGGGCGCGTGGTGATTACTCAGGGTGTATAGCATTTTGGTAGAATGATCAGATTAGGTTGACATAGAGGGAACAAATGTCTTTCTTTTGTAATGTGTTTATTTTAAACTGGAAGACTGTACCTATACTAATATTGTCAGCATGACATGTTATTTTCAATGGGATTACATGTACCACTTTCGATATGTAAATATTTCGGATTCATATTTCGAAAAACTTTTCCGCTGCTTGTAAATTATAATGACTTAATTATTTATCCAAAAGTGTTACCTTATTTATTTTTCCTGTTTTATTTTCGTTTGTTTAAAAAAAAAAAATACACCCTCGCTTTGAAAAACGGGGTGTTACAGACAAGAAGAGAAGTTCTTTTAGATTTTAAGAAAACACAAGAAGGCAATCAGATAGACCTTGGCTGAAATTCCTGGTGTAAGACCCATAGTTTTACATTCTAATTTATGTTTTTAGTGTATTTTGGTATTGAACTCTGAGGCTTTTTAGCCATGTTATTAGTATGTTGTGAGTTTAAAGCCCAAAAATATCTTTTGATGCCCTGATTAAAATTATTCGTCGATAAATAAATTAGATTAAGTACGGTCAATTTTTGTCAAAGAATAATTTATTAATGTTACGAAGAATTTAATTATGGGCAGTTTGGTTGAAAATATCTCGGGTTGCTGAAAATTGTATCTATCAATTGAGTTGCAAGGAGAGTGGATATTTTGATCAAATGGTTTGAGAGGTTATGGGTGAAATGGTAATTTTTATAAATATTCAGATATATTTAGATATTTTTAGATATTTGTTAAGTTATAATTAATATATATTAAAATATATATATGTTTGGAGGGAGAAAGAAAGGAAAAAGGAAAAGAAGGAAAATAGAATGGAAGGAAAAAAGAAGAAAGGAAAACTAAAAGAAAACAAAAAAGGATTTCTCCATCTTAATTGCGTTTTCTCCATCATTCTTCTCCATTCTTTTTCATTCGTTTCTTTTGCTTCTTATGCTTCCAAAAAAGGAACCCAAGGCTTGGTGGGTTAGAAGACAAGGATTTTTCAGCTTCATTCTTCTCCTTTGATTTAAAAACGGAGAAAAATGGTGTTGGTGTTTTCAAAATCGTCAAACACAAACCTCCATGTTTCTTCTAGATCTAAGCTTCGTTTCGCAAAGAGATAAAAAGGAAAGTTGCCCACCTCCATGCTACGGTGCTAGTGAACTAACTTTGGAAACGACGTCGCGAGCGGAGATTTTATCGGAATTACTCGCGGTACCGTAATCGCTCGTTAAAGCTAATGTTAAGGTAAGGGCTCCTTCTAAACTTTTAGTTTGCATTTAGGGACTTATTTGTGGTTGGGTGGAAAATATATTTGTTAGGGTTGAAGTGTTGATTTGGGGAAAATGAATTTAATGCTTTTATGGGTGAAATTTTAGAGTTGGGTTTTGGTGATATTGATGAGTGTTTTGTGGAAAATGAATTGTCTCATTTATAGGTGGTTTTGAGGAAATGAAATTTGACGTGTTTGAGTGGTGGGTTGTGATGATTTGTGTTTGTCGTGTTTGACGTGCTCATAATTAAGATTATAAATTTTGAGATGTGTTTGTGTGGATTTTGTGGAAAAATGAATTGATGTGGTTTGGTGTGAATTATGGATTGAATTTGAGAATATGTCTAAGTATGCTCTCTGTGGAATTTGAAAATGATTAGAGTTTAACTTGTATTAAAAATGGGGAATCTTTTAATATCTGCGTTTACTTAATGATTGTCATGAAAATCGTTAGAATTGAATGAGTATTGAAAATGGGGAATCTTTTAATATATGCATTTACTTAATGATTGTCGTGGATAGAGTCAAATTATGCTCATGCATTTCATAGTACATGGCGACCGGATGGGCCATGGTGATAGTGCTGACCGGATGGGCCACGAGATGATTCCATGTGATTTATTTGTTCATCTTACCCTTGCGGGGATTGTCGGGTCGTGTAAGCTTTGAGATAGACTACACATTTTTGGTAAATTATGCTGACCCGTGATAAGCAACACCCCGGTAAATAGAACTTCGGTATGTGATAGGCGGTACATTTACGATTTACGTTTTTAGTAAATTGTGCTGACACATGAAAAGCAACACCTCGATAATTTAGTACTTGGCCTGTGATAGGCGGTACAATTATGATTTACGACCCTTCAAGGAGGGTTTTGGTATGGAATTCCGAGTCCATGCATTTATGCATATACGCATTGTATTAGGGTGCTTGGCATGCGAGTCACGTTTGATTCAAGATTATGATTGAGTGTTTGGATTCAAGTGGTTGTTGTGGTTGTGCTATAATTGTTAAGTGTGAATGTTTTGTGTAGTGTTTATTTTAATTTGGAAGATTGTACCTATACCAATATTGTTTGCTTGACATCTTATTTTGATGGGTTCCGTGTACAACTTTTGATGCCTGAATATTTTGGATTTTTATTTCAAAAACTATTCAGCTGCTTGTAAATATTTGTTATCATTGTCGTTATGTTACAACTTAAATATTTATCCATGAGTATTTCCTTCTTTATTCCTTTGTTTTTATGAATTTGTTCTAAAAAAAAAATACACTCGCGCTATTAAAAATCAAGGTGTTACACCTGGTATTAGCTCATGCATGTGTTTGCATAGGATACTACTACAGGATGGGGAAAAATCAGTCGGGCAACTTAACCCATTAATTTTGGATGTTGTAAAAAAAAAGTGACCAAGCTCTTGCACGTAGGCATTATATACCCTATCTCTTGCACTTTTCCTTTTGGCACATTTGCCTATAGGAGGATGCCCTTTCGCCTAGGCAATGCTCCTGACACACTCCAACGATCATGATTAGTTTTTACAGGTGCTTTAGCAAGGATTTCAGCAAGATAGCTCTTCCACCTTTGAAGACAAATGCAAGAAGGCGTTTGATTTCATAAAGGCAACACTAATCTCTACTTCCACAATCCAACCACCCAATTGGACCCTTCGTTTTAACATCATGTATGATGCATTGATCATAACATTTGGGCACATGTTTCTAGCTTTTTAGTTTGGTATTTTCAAAGCTCTTTATAGCTTAGATCCATATTTTAGCTTGTTTCTAAACTTTTGGTCGAATTTGAATTATAATTTTATTATATGTATTTTGACTCTTTCTCGCTCTGTAGGGCATAACGTGAGCTCTGGATATCGGATTGGCATATATTAGCAGGCATTAGAAAGCTAAAACTCCGAGCTACAACTTTTCTGTTTGAAGAAAAGACCAATTCTAAACTTTATTGGGCCTAAATTGCAGATTTTATAATTTGTACTTTTATAATAATTTTAATTAGCGGGTTCCTTGTTTTTAAACCCTAAACTCTAAAGCCCAATATCAAGTACTATATATTGGTAGTTTTGTTTCTTTTGTAAAGACGAAAAAAATTAGGATTCAAATTGCTACAAGAAATAAACAGTTTTTATTTTAATTTAATAAATCGCTAATTAGATTAACCCATGAGTTTAGAGATTCATCAACACCTTGAGATTCAGGTTACACAATCAATTTCAATTCATGATTATATTCTTGTTTCTTTGATAATATTGATATTTTGATTGCTTAAATTAAATTTCAATAGGATTGATTAAATTTATTTATTACAATTTGGTTTCGGTTTCTAATTTAATTGAATCATAATTTTGCGACGCTTGATCGTTAATTGTAATATTTTGATGATTTTGATGCTTAATCCAATCAACGGAACCAAATTCACATAGGATTGATTACGCTTGTTGGATCAATTCTATAGTCAAATAAGAATAGAATCACAAATTAATAATTAAACTCATTGATAGAATTTGTGATAGGTTTGAAACTCGAATAAGAATCGTTTTGCTCATCTCTTATATCAAAAATATAAAAAACCCTTTTTAATTTCAATTTTCAATTTGGTTATTGTTATTTTATCAGAAGTTCTTACGAAACGATTCAAGTTATTACCTCTATTTACATTTTATAATTTGTATTTGACCCGTGTGCAATAGCGGATCATGCATTAAACTATGTAGTGGGAGCAATCCTTGCACAAAGGGTTTGTAAGGCTTCCCATGTTATTTATTATGCTTCTAGAACTTTAGATTCTACACATGCAAATGATACTACACTAAAAAGGAACTTCGAAGGTAGTTGTTTTCACTGACCATGCCACTTTGAAATTCTTGCTAAAGAAACTATTAGAAAAACCGAGATTGATCTGGTGGATGTTGTTACTCCAAGAATTTAATTTAGAGATTAAAAATTTTGTGGCGGATCATTTGAGCAAAATAGAAATTGATGAGAACCCCATCCCCATTCAAGATGGCTTCCCTGATGAGCAACTGCTACAGTTGCGTGAGGTAACTCCTTAGTTTGCTCATTTAGTTAATTATCTAGTTGTTAGAGTCTTTCATGCAGATTTATCCAGAACATAAATACACACACTTAAAAGTGATTCCAAATACTATGTGTGGGATGAGCCATATATGTACAAATTCTTTAATTATTTGGTGATTAGGCGATGTGTTTCCCACCATGAGGCTTAATCCATTTTTCATTTTTGTCATGCCTATCAAGCTGGGGGGACATTTTGGTCCTCAACAGACAGCAAGAAAAGTCTTACAGTAGGGTTTCTTTTGGCCCACTTTGTTTAAAGATGCTTTTGGGACTTACAAAACTAGGGAACAATGCCAAATAGCAAGAACATCAATCACTCGTAGGAGTTAGATGCCTCAACAACCTATGTTTTTCTGTGAACTAATTGATGTATGGGCCTTTTCTTGTATCTTTTGGTTTTGTCTATATATTATGAGCTTTTGATTATGTTTCGAAGTGGGTGGAAGAGATATCCACTAGGACTAATGATTCTAAAGTTGTTGCATGTTTTATCAAATCAAATATTTTTTGTAGGTTTGGAATACCTCAGGCCATCATAAGTGATCAAGGCAAGCTGAAATATGGGGTTCTACATAGAGTTTCTACACCTTATCACCCCCAAACTAATGGGCAAGCTGAAATCTCAAACAAGGAAATCAAATAGATCTTAGACAAGATGGTGCAGCCAAACAGAAAAGATTGGAGCCACCAACTTGAAGAAGCTCTTTGGGCTTATAGAACAACCTACAAAACACCAATATGGATGTCCCCTTATCGACTAGTGTTTGGTAAGGCATGCCACCTCCCAGTGGAAATAGAGCACCGTGCATATTGTAAATGTTGAGAGTTTGTTTGGACTAGCATGATTTGATTGTATCTTTGCATTCTTGGTAAAATAAATTGTATTAAAATGCTAAATTGTGTATCATTTGTGATAGGTTGTTAACCTTTGTGAGATTTTTGAGCCTTATTATGAATGGAATATATTTTCCATTTTTTTTTTCTTGTGTGTTATCTCACTCATGATTGCTAGTTACACCAGAACTTGACTTGACACTTGTCTGCATGCATATATTCAAATGATCTAGGCCTTTGTTTCTTGATTAAACTACTAACCAAATAAGCCTATCTAACAATTATCCATTTGTTTAAGCCCCTGCGAGCCAAATAGTTCCATTCTTTGTTATATTGCTCATTGCAAGTCTAAAAGTAAAAAACAATGAATTGACCCAATCTAGGGGGATAAAGGAGTCTTTCCTTAATTAAGTGTATGGACGTTCGACTTGTTTGTTTAAATTTGAGGGTTATTAATATATATATATATATATATATATGAGGAAAAATGGTTGTGTTGTGAGAAAGAGAGTGTAAAAATAAAAGTCAATGATATTTTGTTGAGTTACTTCTTAATGTTGTTTTTCTCTATTTGATTTTCAGACCTAGTCTCCTTAGGATTATCTCACCCTAACCTTGGCCACATTACAACCTATAAAAAGACATTTTGATCATTATGTGCATGTGTTTCAAATATAGATTATAGAGGTTGGTCAAGTGTATGGTAGTGCTAGTTTTCATGATGTGCTTGTCAATCGACCTACAATCTAACAGCCTAATTTTTAGCAGTGCGATTGCATTTTGTTTAAAAAAAACAACTTAGTGAAATAATATGTCTTAACACAAAACAACAAGAATCATAACTAATTACATCATATATGTAAGCCAAATAAAATAGTTTTTGGCACAATAATCCAGAGTATACAAATAGAAATATATCGAGGCTATGAGACCTATTAGACATCGCTCATACCCCTGGGATATTCTTGTCAAACACCTGCACATAGCTATTGCTCCGAGAATGTTATCTCCCTCATGATCGCGTTAAAAAAATGGAACATAGACACACCAAACAAAAATTAACTGTCAGAGAATATCATAGGTACAATCATCCCGAAACAAAATTAGTACAACCACCAAAAGAAAGACACTAAGGCGCGATACAACAAAAACTAATATGATCATCCACTAGCAACTACAATAGTAAGGGCGACCTCTACACACTGCACAAGTCCCATCTCGCGCATTATCTCTCTTCGAAGTAACTTCTTCCTCATCACAAGCCATGGAGGGATCAGTGTCTTCAGAGGTCACGTCGACTCACAAGTTCAGTGGCGTAGGAATCTCAAAATAGATAACTACCAAAAGTGGAAGCTCTAACTTGATTCGTATATGTAGCATGCTTGAGATTGACTCGTATACCCAAGTAATCACTGAGTGTCACTTAGGGAAGTCTACGATGTTTCCATCTTCAAGTTAACGATCGGTGGAATGGAGTCGGGTATCATTTGTGGGAAAATACCAACTGAAATTAACAAATAGCATTTAACGCTTTTGTCATAAATATAAACAATAACACTTAACAATTATCACATGATAACAAACAATAACATAATATGTATATACAATTATCATATTATAACAAACATGACTTGCATGTCAAACATCCTAATGCAATGCTTATATGCCAATGTAAATAATTACCAAGGTGTCACCTATCACAGATCAAAACAATTTACTAGAGTGTAGTCTATCACAGACCTACATGTCTATTAAATCCTCGTAAGGTTAAGAAGGACCAATCAACTCATTGAACCATCTTGTGGCCCATCACTGTCACCACTAACATTGTGTGTAAGACCCATAATTTTACATTACACTTAATGTATTTTAGTATATTTTGGGTATTGAACTCGGAGGCTTTTTAGCCAGGTTATTAATATTTTGTGAGCTTAATTGCCCAAAAATATATTTTGATGCCCCGATTAAAACTGTTCGTCGATGAATAAATTAAATTAACTGCTGTGGATCTTTTACGAAGAATTTAATTCTAGAGAGTAGATATTTTTAACAAGAAGTGGTTTGGGAAGTGATGGGTGAAATGGTAATTTTAATAAATATCTAAAGATTTTGAGATATTTGTTAATTATAATTAATATATATATATATATATATAAATATGTATATATGTTTGTGTGGAGGAAAAGAGGAGGAAATAGAAAGAAAAGAAATATAAAGGAAGGAAACAGAAAGAAAGGAAAAGAAAAGGAAAGAAAAGAAAGATTTCCATCTCCTTCCTCTCCCTGCCTTGCGTAAACCCTTCTTCCTCCTTTCTCCATTTTTATTCATTTTTGCTTTCTTGGCTTCCTTTAAGTTCGAAAATTGAAACCCAAGGCTAGTGGGTGAGAAAGATTAAGTTCCCAGCTCCTTCCTTCCTCTCAGATTTGAAAACGGAGTTAGGGATTTCAAAAACCGTCAAAGACAATAACCTCCACGTTTCATCTAGATCTAAGCTTCGTTTCACGAAGAGATAGAAGGGAAAGTTGCTCACTACCACGCCACGGTGCTAGGGAACCAACTTTGGAAGCGATGTTGTGAGCGGAGATTTTACCGAATTTACTCTCGGTACTGTAATCGCACATTAAAGCTAACGTGAAGGTAAGGGCTCCTTCCAAACTTTTAGTTTGCATTTAGGGACTTATATGTGGTTGTTTGGAAAAGAATTTTGTTAGGGTTAGAGTGTTGATTTGGGGGAGAATGAACCTAAGGCTTTGTGGGTAAAATCTTAGAGTTAGGTTTCGGTGATATTGATGAATGTTTCGTGGAAAATGAATTTAACCCATTTAGGTATGAATTTGAGTAAATGAAATTTGTTGTGTTTGAGTGGTAATTTGTGATGATTTGTGTTCACCGTATTTGTCGTGTACGTGATCAATGCTTATGGAATTTGATATGTTTATGGTTGGATTTTGTGGAAAAATGAATCGATGTGTTTTGGTGTGAATCATGGGTTTAATTTGATAATATGTTTGAGGTTGTTTTGTGTGGAATTTGAAAACCATTAAATTAAATGAGTATTAAGAATGGGGAATCTCTTAATGTCTTGTTTACTTAATGTTTGTTTTGAAAATCGTTTAAGTTAAATGAGTATTAAGAATGAGGAATCTCTTAATGTCTTGTTTACTTAATGTTCATTTTGAAAATCGTTTAAGTTAAAAGAGTATTAAGAATGGGGAATCTCTTAATATTTCTATTTACTTAATGTTTGTTATGAAAATAGTTTTAAGTTAAAAGAGTATTAAGAATGGGGAATCTCTTAATATTTATGTTTGCTTATTGTTTGTTGTGAAAATCGTTTAAGTTAAAAGAGTAATAAGAATGGGGAATCTCTTAATATTTCTGTTTGATTAATGTTTGTTGTGAAAATCGTTCAAGTTAAATGAGTATTAAAAATGGGGAATCTTTTAATATTTGCATTTGCTTAACGATTGTTGTGGATGGAGTCAGTATATGCTCATGCATTTTCATGCTTTTTGTAAATCGTGCAGACCCGTAATAGGTGGCACCCTGATAAATAGTACTTTGGCCTATGATTGGCGGTACATTTATGATTTACGTTTTTGGTAAATTGTGCAGACCCGTGATAGATGGCACCTTTGTAAATAGTACTTTGGCTCGTGTTAGCCAGTACATTTACGATTTACGGTTTTTTGTAAATTATGCAGACCCGTGATAGGTGGCACCTTGGTAAATAGTACATTGGCCTGTGATAGGCGGTACATTTACAATTTACGTTCTTTTTAGTAAATCGTGCAGACCCGTGATAGGTGGCACCTTGGTAAACGGTACGGGCCCGTGATAGGCAGTACCTTTATGGTTTACGCTTTTTAGTAAATCGTGCAGACCCGTGATAGGTGGCACCTTGGTAATTGATACCACGGCCCGCGATAGGCAGTACAATTATGATTTACGGCCCTTCGAGGAGGGTTTTGGTTTGGAATTCCGAGTCCATGCATTTTGGCATATACGCATTGCATTAGGGTGCTTGGCACACGAGTCGTGTTTAAATCAAGTTATGATTAAGTGTTATGTATTGATATTGTGTGTAAGTGTGACTGATTGTAAAACTATTTCGAAACTCAGGTTGTCGTGGTAATTGTGTTAGAGTTGCTTAGTTTTATATATTGATTATCGTCTGTAAGTGTGATGGATTGTAAAACTATTTCGAAACCCAATTTGTCTTGGTGATTGTGTGGGAATTGTTAAGTGTTAAGATTTGGAGTTGTGTATGAATGTTATCGAATTAGTTTATGTATTATTGGATGAATAGGCAGGGAAATCCATTTTCCAATCGATTTGATGAGTTACAGGGACTTCGCTAATATGACAAAATCGATTTGCCAATCGATTTTGAAATCTGTTTTTTCAAAACCATTTAGGAAATCGATTTGGCAATCGATTGGTATGTTTCCTGTTTTCTTGAATCTTGAAAACAAATTGAAACAATTAATTTGGAAATCGATTTGGCCAAGAGAGGAACTCAGCCAAATTAACAAAATCGATTGGCTTTAACACAAGGGCTCAGTTTTTCATTCAATCGATTTCGCAAACGATTGATTTAAGCCCATAGTTCAGTTTTCACTAAAAACATTCAGGAAATCGATTTCCCAATCGATTTGCTTAGTGGAAATTCTTATTTTGAGTTAGATAATCGATTGCTTAATTGATTTATCAATGTTTTGGTCAGTTATGTATTACTTGATGTATGGAGAACTTTATTTTGATTTCATTTTTTTTGGCAAGTATTATATGAACTTTTAGCATATGAAAAACCCGTGAATGCTAAGTTGAAGGGCTATTTTGTGCATTTAAAAACTTAAATGTTATGTGTTAATTGTTAATTTCGATTGGTGACCCATTACAACTATTGTGGAAATCTGAGCCTTGCCGTTAGATGAGAGCCAGGACAATCCTACCGGTTCGTACCCTATGGATGGGAATGTAGATGGGAATGCATTACTGGAGCTATGTTAGGAGGATCTTACGGGGCGCGTGGAGATCACTCGGGCTGTATAGCTATAGTTTTTTGTAGAATGATCAGATTAGGATGACATAGAGGGAACATATGTCTTTCTTTTGGATTACGTTATTTTGAACTGGAAAACTGTACCTTTACTAATATTGTCAGTATGACATCTTATTTGAATGGGTTCCATGTATCATTTGTTGTTGTGTAAATACTTTGGATTTATATTTCAAGAGAACTATTCCGCTGCATATCAATTATATTGACTTAAACATTTATCCAAAGGTATTTTCCTTATTTGTTTCTCTGTTTTATTTTAATATCTTTTGAAAAAAAAATACACCCTCGCTATGAAAATCGGGGTGTTACATTGTGATATCAGTGCTTTGGTCTAGATTTCCATGGGGGCTGTGGAACCTTTGGTTAAAGATTATAGGTCAACCTGTAGGTTGGGAGTTGTTATCTGATCATGCGTCCGTTTAGGTGGTTTGAGTTGTCAAGTCCAAAATAATTATTATGTATTGATGTGGTCACAAGTTAGTTTTGGAATTATTTGAAGTTAGTTTTGGAATTATTTGAAGTAGTGTTAACATGGAATATACGCATTACATTAGAATTATTGGCACACAAGTCACGTTTGGTTCAAAATTATAATTGAGTGTTTGAACTCAAGGGGTTGTTGTGGTTGTGCTATAATTGCTAAGTGTGAATGTTTTGGATTTGTGTGGAAGTGTGATTGATTGCAAAACCTTTTCGATACTCAACTTTTCATGGTGATTATGCTATAATTGCTAAGTGTAAATGTTTTGGATTTGTGTGTAAGTATGATTGATTGTAAAACCTTTTCGAAACTCATGTTGTCATGCTGATTGTGCTATAATTGCTAAGTGTGATTGTTTGGATTTGTGTATAAGTGTTGATTGATTTCGAAACCCTTTTAAAAGCTGAATTTTGCTGTTTTTCTACTGTTTTCTAATGTGTATTCGAATACAGAAGCTTGTATTCGAATACATACATGTTGTTTTTGCTGTTGACTTATGTGTAGTCGAATACAAAAGGTTGTATTTGAATACATACATGTTATTTTTGTTGTGGACTTATGAAACAACCTTGTATTCGAATACAGAGATGTTATATTCGAATACAACAGTGCAGTTTTGTTAAAAGCTTCATTTTGCAACTTTGTTTATGCATGTCTAGCGTATGGAAACCCTTTCAAGGTGAATGCTAAGTTGAAAAGTTATTTGGTGTATTTAAAAACGTAAATTTTATGTGTTAATTGTTAATTTCGGTTGTTGTCCCTTTACAACTATTGTGGAAATATGGGCTTTGCCCTCAGATGAGAATCAGGATCTTCCAACCGGTCAATACCCTGTGGATGGGAATGTAGTTGGACACACCTGGCTGCAGCTGTGTTAGGAAGATCTTGTGGGGCGCGTGAAGATCATTCGGGATGTATAGTTTTTTGTAGAATGATCAGATTAGGTTGACGTATAGGGACTAGATGTCTTTCTTTTTGGGTTGTGTTTTTATTTTAATTTGGAGGACTGTACCTATACCAATATTGTCAGCTTGACATTTTATTTTGATGGGTTCCATGTACCACTTTTTGATGTGATGTGGGGAGTTAAAATTCTTGGGTCAGTTCGTTTGTATAGGTGTCTGCCGAGAATACCCCAAGGGTATGAGGTATGTTTGATAGTCCTCATAGCCTCGGTGCATTTTGATGTTTGAATACTTTGGATTTGGATTTCAAAAACTATTTCGCTGCTTGTAAATATTTGCTAACTTTGTCGTTATGTTACGACTTAAATATTTGTTAACTTTGTCGTTATGTTACGACTTAAATATTTGTTAATTTTGATGTTTGAATACTTCTTTATTTCTTTGTTTTATGAATTTATTTTGTAAAAAAAATACACACGCGCTATTAAAAATCAAGGTGTTACATAAAACCTATATTTTTAAACATTATAAAAGTAGAATTTTAACATTCATTAAATTTTATTGATATAATAATTTAGATATTTGAATACATTTTAAATATTATTAATATTTATGATTTTTTAATAGATAAAGTTTTGATTAAATATTTAATCAAACAAATTTTTGACTATATAAATTTTTCAATTAATGGTATAAATATTTATAAAACAAAGTATTGACTAAGGATATTCAACAAAGTAAATTCAAAGAGAATCAAAGTTTAATTTAATCGAATATTGAAGTTTTTACTAGAGATAATGACAAAAGAAAAAGTTAAAAAGAGCTAATTTAAATATTAGATTGAACTAGTAAAATACAGGTTTGTGATCATATATATCAAATGTTGAGAGTATTTCTCTATGTGACTCAAACAATAATATATTTACTTATATAAATTATGAATATGTTTAGAAAATTAGAAAAGCAATGGAAGATGAAGACTAATATAAAGCATTGTGTCTTATATATCTAAACTAAAGTGAAACATATAAAGCATTGTCATAATTACATTGATATATTTGTCTCGTGTATGATAGCGAGTTTGATTTTTTATTAGTGAGAACTAGTAATGTGTATGATAGTTCAATCTCGTAAGTGACAAATTGTCTTGTCGACAATAATTATTTTGAAGTTTTTGGGTAAGAACTTGTTTGATGTATGTATGTATAATAGTTCAATCCTATCTACATCAACTCATCCCGTAATAGATTATTATTTTCAAATATTAATTAGTGGTAACCTGTCTGATCATTCTATACATAACAAAAAAACTATACACCTTGAGTAATCTCCACGCGCCCCATGAGATTCTCCTAATGTAGCTCCAATCAAGCACTCCCATCCACATTCCCGTCCGGAGGGTACGAACCGGTGGGATCATCCTAACTCTCATCTGAGGGCAGAGCTCAGATTTCCACAATAGTTGTAAAGGGTCACCAACCGAAATTAACAGTTAACACATAACATCTAAGTTTTTAAATGCACAAAATACCTTTTCAACATAGCATGCACCTTAAAAGGATTTTCCATATGCTAAAAGTTCATAGAATGCTTGCCAAATGTAAATGAAATCAAATAGAGTTCTCCATCCATCAAGTAATACACAACTGCACAAAACATTGATAAATTAATTGAGCAATCGATTATCTAACTCAAAATAAGAATTTCCACTAAGCCAATCGATTAAGTGGATAATTGAGCCCCTGTATTAAAGCCAATCGATTTCCAAATCGATTTCCTGAAGGTTTTTAGTGAAGTTTGAATTCTAGGCTTAATTCAATCGATAGTTGATTGGGCAATTGATTGGGCAATTGATTGACAACATAGCTGAGCCACTGACTTAATGCCAATCGATTGGGAAATCAACTGGGCAATCGATTGACAGCATTGCTGAGCCAGTGACTTAATGCCAATCGATTGGGCAATCGATTGACAGCATAGCTGAGCCACTGACTTAATGCCAATCGATTGGGCAATCGATTGACAACATTGCTGAGCCACTGACTTAATGCCAATCGTTGGGCAATCGATTTCCCTGCATATTCTTCCAAAAATACATAAACTAACCCGATCACATTCATACACAAATCCACATCTTAACTCTTAGCACTGATAACGCAATCGCTACAACAACATGAGTTTCGAAATAGTATTGCAACCAAACATGCTATCACCAAATTCCAAAACCTAACACTTAACACTTATAACACAATTACTACGACCTTATGAGTTTCGAAATGGTATTGCAATCAAACATGTTATCACCAAATTCCAAAGCATAACACTTAACACTCATAACACAATACTACAACATCATGAGTTTCGAAATAGTATTGCAATCAAACATGTTATCACCAAATTCCAAAACATAAAACTTAACACTTATAACACAATACCCCCACGGACAAGATGAACCAACAATTCACAATTTAACAGGGTGTAGTCTCTCACGGACAAACACCTGTGCAGTCTCTCACAGACAACACCTGTGCAGTCTCTCACGGACAAACACTTGTGCAATCTCTCATGGACAAACACCTGTGCAGTCTCTCACGGACAAACACAATTCACCAAGAAACGTAAGTCGTAAATGTACCACCTATCACGGGTCAGCACTGTTAACCGAGGTGCCACCTATCACGGGTCAGCACAACTTATCAAACGTAAATCGTAAACGTACCACCTATCACGGGTCAGTACAGTTTACCGAGGTGCCACCTATCACGGGTCAGCACGATTTACCATAACAAACAATAAGTAACCAAGATATTAAGAGATTCCCCATTCTTAACGCTCAATTAACTCAAACAATTTTCAAAACAACATTAAGTAGCCAAGACATTAAGAGATTCCCCATTCTTAACGCCCAGTTAACTTAAACGATTTTCAAAACAACATTAAGTAAATGAGTCATTAAGAGATTCCCCATTCTTAATACTTATTTAACTTAAACGATTTTCAAAACAAATATTAAGTAAACGAGACATTAAGTGATTCCCCATTCTTAATTCTCATTTAACTTAAACGATTTTTACAAACGAACACACATGAAGTAAACAAGACATTAAGAGATTCCCCATTCTTAATACTCGTTTAACTTAATGGTTTTCAAATTCCACACAATACAGACTCAAAGATATTCACAAATTTATTACACTATTCACGCCAAAACACAACAAATCATTTCTCAACAAAATCATTTTCACGACAACATTAAGTAAATGCAGATATCAAGAAATTCCTCATTCTTAATACTCATTTAACTTAACGATTTTCACAACAACCATAAGCAAACAGACATATTAAGAGATTCCCCATTCTTAATATACTTTTGACTTAAACGATTTCCACAACAAGACATTCAGTAAACAAGTCATTAAGAGATTCCCCATTCTTAATACTCATTTAACTAAAACGATTTTTCAAAAACAAACGTTAAGCAACCAAGACATTAAGAGATTCCCCATTCTTAATGCCCAGTTAACATAAACTATTTTGAAACAACATTAAGTAAACGAGACATTAAGGGATTCCCCATTCTTAATTCTCATTTAACTTAAACGATTTTCACAAACTCACATTAAGTAAACAAGACATTAAGAGATTCCCTATTCTTAATACTCGTTTCACTTAATGGTTTTCAAGTTCCAAACAAAACAAACTCAAACATACTTTCACATTCAATCCATAATTCACACAAAAACACATCAATCAACAAACATCAAGTATGAACACACCGAATACGACGACACAAATTAAAACAATCCATCACTCAAACACAACAAGTTTCATATACTCGAAATCATACATAAATGGGTTTAAAATTCATTCTCTACTAAACATTACTTTAACCCTAACCAAATTCTTTTCCACACAACCACAAGTAAGTCCCTAAATGCAAACTAAAAGTTTGGAAGGAGCCCTTACCTTCACGTTAACTTCGACGTTCGATTACGATACCGCGAGTAAATCCGGTAAAATCTCCGCTCGCAATGCCGCTTCCAAAGTTGGTCCACTAGCACCGTAGCACGTAGCACGGAGGTGAGCAACTTTCCCTTCTATCTCTTCGTGAAACAAAGCTTAGATCTAGAAGAAACGGGAAGATTTGTGTTTGACGGTTTTGAAATCCCTAAACCGTTTTTCTTCGTTTTCGGATCAAAGAGGGAGAGCGAAGTTGAGAAGTCCTTGTCCTATCACCCACTATCACTTTTCGAACTCAAAGGAAGCAAGAGCAACGAAAATGGATGAAGATGGAGGAAGGAAGAAAAACGCACGCGAGGCAGGGGAGGAAGAAGATGGAATTTTCTGTTTTCTCTCCTTCTCTTTTCCTTTCTTCCTTTTTCTTTCCTTTCTATTTTCTTTTCTTTTTATTTCCTTCCTTTCCTTTTCTTTATATATATATATATTAATAATAATTAACAAATATCTCCAAATCTTTAGATATTTATTAAATTACCCTTTTACCCATAACGTATTTAAACTCTTCGCCAAAGATTCACCGCAGTTAATTTAATTTATTTATCGACGAGTAATTCTACTCAGGCATCAAAATATCTCTTTGGTCATATAAACTCCAAAATATTAATAACTTGGCTAAAAAGCCCCTGAGTTCAATACCAAAATCCATTAAAATACATAAGGAATAATTTAAAATTACGGGTCTTACAATACTACTACAGGATGGGGTAAAATCAGTCAGGCAACTTAACCTATTAATTTTGGATGTTGTAAAAAAAAAGTGACCAAGCTCATGCAGGTAGGCATTATATACCCCAACTCTTGCACTTTCCCTTTTGGCACATTTGCCTATAGGAGGATGCCCTTTCGCCTAGGCAATGCTCCTTACACACTCCAACGATCATGATTAGTTTTTACAGGTGCTTTAGCAAGGATTTCAGCGAGATAGCTCTTCCACCTTTGAAGACAAATGCAAGAAGGCGTTTGATTTCATAAAGGCAACACTAATCTCTACTTCCACAATCCAGCCACCCAATTGGACCCTTCCTTTTAACATCATGTATGATGCATTGATCATAACATTTGGGCACATGTTTCTAGCTTTTTAGTTTGGTATTTTCAAGCTCTTTATAGCTTAGATCCATATTTTAGCTTGTTTCTAAACTTTTGGTCGAATTTGAATTATAATTTTATTATATGTATTTTGACTCTTTCTCGCTCTGTAGGTCATAACGTGAGCTCTGGATATCGGATTGGCTTATATTAGCAGGCATTAGAAAGCTAAAACTCCGAGCTACAACTTTTCTGTTTGAAGAAAAGACCAATTCTAAACTTTATTGGGCCTAAATTGCAGATTTTATAATTTGTACTTTTATAATAATTTTAATTAGCGGGTTCCTTGTTTTTAAACCCTAAACTCTAAAGCCCAATATCAAGTACTATATATTGGTAGTTTTGTTTATTTTAATTTAAGAAATCGCTACAAGAAATTAGGATTCAAATAGCTGTACAAAATAATCATCATTTTTATAGGAAGAATGTTGTTCAAAAGAAACCTCTTATGCCTAAATATAGGAGTAAAACTATTTCGAAATGTTCCACACACCTATTGTTTTGTAGGAATGCATACAAAGTACCTCTAATATGTGGTATTTGGATAGCAAATGTTCAAAACACATGACCAGTGACAGAACAAAATTTTCAAGTCTAACTCTTGAATCAAAAGGCTATGTGATCTATAGAGATAACAACAAGGGTGCAATTTTGGGCATTGGAAAGGTTGGTGCAACCCTATCTCCTTCAATTGAAGATGTTCTACATGTTGAAGGATTAAAGCACAATCGTATTAGCATTGGTCAGCTTTGTGACAAGGGTTGCAAAGCTTTGTGACAAGGCTTTCTTCTAAATAATGGTGAAAATCATGGAAAGTTCGATGAGAAAGCTGATGAAGGTATATTTATTTGTTATTCCTTATCTAGTAAAGCTTTTAGAATTATTAATAAAATAACTTTGTTAGTAGAAGAGTCTATGCATGTATCATTTGATGAAACTAACCCCTTGAAAAAGGATAAAATGTCTCTTGTCATGATGATGATTTTATAAGCGATGACATAAGAAAAAACAATCAAGTTTATCAATCAATTTAAAAGAATGAAGTCAGTATTGAGCAGCAAGATCAACATAATGATCTCCCTCAAGAAGGGAAAACTCATCAAGATCACACCATTGACAACATTATATGTGATATCAACAAAGGAGTTACTACAAGGCTCAAACTCCATGATGCTTGTTTGATATGGCATTTGTCTCTCAAATAGAACCTTCTAAGATAGGTGAAGCACATAAGGACGATCAATGAATACTTATGATGCAATTAGAACTAAACCAATTTGAAAGAAACAAAGTGTGGGAACTTGTTCCAAATCCTAGCAATAAACACGTCATTGGTGCAAAATGAGTATTTAAGAATTAACTAGATAAAATATGGTATAAATATTCGAAACAAGGAAAGGTTGTGTTCTCAAGGATACAATCAAGAAGAAGGATTTGACTGTGATAAAAATTTGCTTCGATAGCAAGGTTAGAAGCAATCCGATTATTACATGCTTATGTTTGCTCTATGTATTTTAAATTATTTCAGATGGATGTCAAGAGTTCTTTTCTAAATGGCTACATTAATGAGGAAGTGTATGTCAAATTAAAGGGAGCCCTTTTTGGTCTTAAATAATGCATTAGTGTCATGGTCTTCTAAAAAGCAATCATGTGTGGCTCTAAGCACTACTAAAGCAAAATACATAGCAACAGGCAGTTGCTGTGCACAAATTCTATGGCTCAAGCAACAATTATCTTACTATGGACTTGATCTTGGGTGCATCCCCTTAAGATGTGACAATACCAGTGCTATCAATATCTCAAAGAAACCAATCATGCATTCTCGGACTAAACATATTGACATACGACATCTCTTTCTGCCCGATCATGGTTCAAGGGAAATGTTGAAGTTACATTTGTGGATACACATAATCAACAAGCATATATCGTCAAAAAGCCTTTTCCGAAATATTCATTCTATAAGATACAAAGGTAACTTGACATTCTAAATGAAAATGATCTCTAATACAAGGTATTGATACTTTGTAAGTTACTTCTTTTCAAAATATTGAATCTTCACTTGATTAATTGATATAATTAAATCTTTGATGTATGAATATGTGTTTTCTCAACATGATTTTGTCCTTTAAATATTGTCTTTCAACGAAAATTCGACTTAAAAATTAATTTTTTTCTCGTAGCCAAATACGCATAGTTTGTATTTGGATACACGTTTCCAGAAAACAATGTATTCGACTACAACCAGTGGGTAGCCGAATACAGATTCAAACTTTTCCATATATATATATATGCATTTTTACATTTTATGTCAGTTTTCTAACATTCCAGTAGATTAATACAAATTTTCCCCAAAATCTGAAAACATCATCTTCTTCAACCTTTACCATGGATGCACAAAAAAGAGGTTCTTGAAAAAAGCATGCTTTAGTGGGTCCTTCAAAAAGGAGGGCTAAGAATGACAATGTTGCCGATCTGTCAGGATTACTTCACTCACTAGAAGTAATTGACCGCTTCAATACTTACTACTCGGATAAAAGGCTGATAAATTCAAATATGGTACACTTGATTCCTTCTCAACTTTTAAATTTCCTAAGTTACTTAGGGCACAACGTTTGGAAGCATTCATTTGTTATCATGGCCCAACCTATGTTGATTTAGTTATGGTTTTTTACTGCAACCTATATCCAGTTAGAAACTTGAACAATTGGAGAAATTATGTAGTTACCATTTGAAGGTCAAAAACATAGGCCTGAAAATCTGTGTGAATGGGAAAATGTGACCAAATATGATGCTTATGTATCATTGTGTCATTTTGACAAAAGCACCATGGAAGGAAAACAGGAACATGTTGGTTCTGAATTTTCTAGGCAACAGGATGGTGTTGGCAATTTAACTGTCAAAAATAGGCTGCTGCATTATTTCCTTAGTTACATTTTGGTTCATAATTGGCTGAATTTGAGCTTCAGATTATGTACTTTATGCTAGAAGGGACTAACCTCAATTGGTCATATTTTTTCTTGTTTGTTATGCTTGCTTCCAAGAATGCCATCAGTTTGCCAAATGCAAAGGAAATTACCAGGATTTTGGATCATTTACAAGTAGATTTTTCAGGTTAAGTCATGTATACACCTACAAAAGACAATGTGTTGGACTTGAATATTTTGCCCAGTATGAAGATTGTGTGGAGCGAGCAACTCCAGGCTTATGTCCACAAAAGCGATCTTGGACAATCATCCATGGCTGCCCAGGATGACAAAGACATAGAAAAAACGCCATTCAATGATGATCACATTTCAAATCGCATGGTCATGGGCAAGTTCAATTCCCTTCAAACCTTCATCAGTAACAAGTTTCAGACTATGGACACCTCCATTAACAACATATTCCAAAATATTGACCCAACTATTTCCCAGAACCATGAGTCTCTGTTGAAGGAACTAAATGGCATGTCCCTCAATATTGACCACCATCACTTCCCACCAAATGATAACATGTAGTTTGTTCCTGTAGTTTGTGTTACTTTCTTTGAATGCTTTATCAAACATTTCACTTAAATTCTTATATTTCATGATGTATGACTTAGACATTTTTTAACCTTTTAGTATGCTTTTGATGCAATCTAATATTGTTATATTTCAAATGCACATGAGAACCTTCTATTTTAGCATATGCATCAAATGAACTTTCAAAGTGTCAACTTGCATGAACAATGTTTGAAAATCAAGTTTTTGATAAAAATCAAGGTTATATTCAACTACATAAATGTGTATCCGAAAAAATATGAAGTCAGTAGCAAAAACTGCACATTTGTATTCCATTACAACATGTTGTAGCCGAATATAAACTCATGTCAGTAGCAAAAACTGCACATCTATATTTGACTACATGATATTGTAGCCGAATACAAATATCAAGTCAGTAGCTAAAACTACACTTTTGTATTCGACTACGGCAGGTTGTAGCAGAATACAAAATCCAGTAAGTGGCAAAAGTCAATAATTTGTATTCGACTACAAGGATTTGTATTTGAATAAAAGGTTAAAATTTTGAAAAAAAACTGAACGTTACATAGGTGTATTCAACTACACTTAGGCTGTAGCTGACTACAACTGTGAAGCAATGCAATTTTTCTATTTAGATTCAATCTGGATCGTTGCAAATGTTCATAAAACCTCTAAGAACGATTATCAGTGATCTGAAGTGATGTCTACGGAGTATAAATACTTTTAAGTTTCAGATTTAACATAACAATCTTAAAAAAAATGTTATGACAACTTTGAACAAACTGTCTAAAATATTTTGAATTATTCAAAGTCTTATATCATTGGGAAAGGTTCTCTATTGTACATCAAATTATATTAGAATGTTATCATTGTATTCAAATGTTCTACCCTCATGATTTTAGTCAAAATATTTGTTGTAAAACCATTCAAGTTATTGTGTATATTGAGGAAAGTGGTGTACTATCTTCAAGTATTGTGAAGTTGGATAGCGGTGTGGTATCTTAGGAAGATTGTTAGAAGTTCGTAACAAAATTCTTATAGTTGGACTTGTACTTCTTGTAATAATAGTGGAAAATCTTTTGTGGTGTGCAAAAGGACTGAATGTACCCTTGGTTGTAAGGGGAACCAAGATAAATCATTGTATTCTTTTTTTTTTTCTTTCATTTTCACTTTTCCATACACTAATCCTAATTAGAAAAATAATCCACCTAATTCCCCCCCC
>JBBPBS010000417.1:2499490-2526471 GCA_037974835.1 Cicer judaicum
CCCCCCCCCCCTCTTAGGTTCTCCTCTGTACTAACATAATCTCCACTTTACAAATTCTCAATATTTATTTTCTGCCCTCATTGGCGTATGATACTCCATTAAGACCATCATCTTAAACACAAATTGGAATCACCATTATTTCATCAACTATGGGGTTACTTCAATATTCTCAAGACAAATTTAGAACATCGCTATCATTAACCACACATCATCATCGTTACATAAACTCATCACAAATTTATAGTATCACTATCATCAATCATACCTCATCACATAAACTTATCCATTCGACACTCAATATAAAAGTAACATCAAATACAACACATTTTAAGAAATTAAATCAATCAACATCTTATAAATATTTCTATTTTATAGTTTAACCTAACAATTTCTATATTTCCACATTAATTAATTTATCCCTCAAACGGCGACAGCCATATGTAGCGAGCCTCGAATGAAACATTGGAAAATGTGGTTTTCCCATTCATCTCACAATATACTCTAGACATGATTTCAAATTATCTCTCATCCCTTACCTTATTTAGACTCTTTCTCAAACACATAAATTAATGGAGGTTTCCAACCGCAACTACAGTTCGACAATGTATAGCGAGTGAATCCTAATAAACTGTGTGTTCAAAAAATTGTCAAGATGTGACTTATAAATTATGCAGAGCATAAAAATAAATGTTAAATAATTAATAACAATACAGTCTAAATGATGGGAAAAAAAAACTATAGAAAAAGTCTCAGCGACTCGTCGAAGAACTAGAAGGGTTCGACATCAACTTCACTGAAAAATTTGAATGAGTAGTGCTTCTTGAAGGTTTCAGCGAGAGGAATCCAAAAACAATACCAGTTTTTGAGACGACAAACATGGTGATTTTAATCGGCAAAAAACAGCTCACTCAGGGAAACAAAACGTAGTTGTTTCTAATGAAACAGAGCCACAATTGATCAAATTCAGTGGCTGATTTTTTGTGTGATAGAGGTTGGGATTGATTCAAATGGAAAATTATTGGTGGGTGATTATTTGAGTCAATTTCTGTAACACCCTACACCCAAAATAATATATATATATATACATATATATATATATATATATATAATACTATATTTTTATAGAATTTTTCTGTAGATAGATAAAAACTCTTTTAGAGGGAAACGAAATTTTGCACAAGTAATTGAGAATATCACATTTCTCAAAATTTAAGTATAATTACTTAATTTAAATAAGTAAAATACAAATTACAATCCTTATTCTCGGTATCACCTATCATAGCAGGGTTTCTCCCAAACTTGAATTTCAAGACTCATTAACCTTTAACAACTGGGATTTCGCAAATGCAGGGTCAAGACAATCAAACACATACAACGATGGATGTGAGTTTTGGAATCATATTAATAGTATAGTACAAGTAAGTAGAACACACAAACAATCATGACATAACTGTATCGTTACACAAACATTGCTCAAGAAAATATCACATTAAAAAGTCAAAATCACTCCAAGAAAATCAATACCCTTTACTGTAACATCTGTAACACCCCGATTTTTAACAGCAGGATTTCATGTTTTTTTATTTATAAAAAACAACTTAATAGAATAATATGTCGTAACACAAAACGACAAGAATAATAATTATAATAATATTAATAATAATAATAATCATAATAATAATAATAATACTAAATATATATATATATGAAGAAATATAAAAATAAAAATAAATAATTAGGGCTATAAGCTTTAGATAAACATGGGTGTTTCCAATTCTTGTTTGCCTCTAATTCTTGTTCAAACTATTTTCTAAAATACAAAAAAAAAAAAATATAAAGGAAACCGAAAAGAAATGAATTGATGGTCATAAAAATCGATATAATGATGATCAAATTAAATGAAAAAAAAACCGAAAAGAAATGGATTGATGGTCATAAAAATCAGTATAATGGTGATCAATTAAATAGAAAAGAAACCGAAGAAATGAATCAATGATAATAAGAATCAATATAATTGTGGCCAATTAAATGAAAAGAAATCGAAAAGAAATGGATTAATGGTAATCAATTGACAATTATTCTCTTGTCTTTTGTAATCTACACCCAAAAGTCTATAAATAGTCTACCACAAGAGGGCAACGGGAGAGGACAAGAATTCATAGCACAATTCAGAGCACAAAAAGATAAAAGAAAAGAGAGAATAATGGAGAGAAAAGAGAGAAGAAAGATTGGAATTAGGAGCTAGTAAAGAACAATGCGGTAAACACTTATTTTTTTTCCTTTTGTCTATTTTTTTTATATTCTTATTGTTATAGAGTTTTTTTACTATTCTATGCACCTATGATATAAACAATAATTATTTTTTGGTGTCACGATCAAGTTTTAGAATCAACTAATAAGAATCAATTTGATTGTTGTATAATTGTTTATTTCTTTATCAAATTCGTGAGCTTTCATCTCTATTGTGTTTTATTTCTTGTGCGTTAGATCTTAAACTCTCTTATTATTAAACGCCATCGGTTCACTCCACATATGCCTGACTCGTGAATCTGCTCTTGAATATTTGTCCTTTACGATTTATAAAAATAAAAAAAAATAGTAAAAGTGTTTCTTTAAAATAAAACGATACCCAAATCAATATATAACACATCATTCTTAATTATTATTATTATTATTATTATTATTATTATTATTATTATTATTATTATTATTATCATTATTATTATTATTACTATGATTATCACTATTATGTTGTTAATTTATTTCGTGTGTTTTGATTTCCCTATTGCACATGGGGATACGTAGGAGCAAGGTCTTTCGCTTATAAATCAAATTAATAATTTGCGGACTAACCAGACACGACAACATCATATATACAAACCAACTAAACTAGTTTTTGAGATGATAATCCAAAGTATGCAAATAAAAAATACATCGGGGCTATGAGACCTATCAAACATCACACATATCCTTGGGGTATTCTCGGCAGACACCTGCACATAAGTCCTGCTTCAAGAATGTTATCTCCCCCATGATCACGTTAAAAAAAATGGAACTTGGACACACCAAACAAAAGTCAACTGTTAGAGAATATCATAGGTACAATCATCGCGAAACAAAATAAGTACAACCACCAAAAGAAAGACACTAAGGTCCTATATAACAAAAACTAATCTTATCATCCACTAGCAACTAAAATAGTAAGGGTGACCTCTACACACTGCACAAGTCCCATCTCACGTAGATTTAAGAGATTCCATTAATGTTATGCCTACATCAATTTTTAATTCCCTTACTCTTTGACCTTTACAGCGTACAAGTGTTACCATTCAATTGGAAAATAGGAGTAATGTACGTCTTGTTGTGTGTGCTGAGATCGATGTTGCCTTACAATTGAGTTGCGACGAGAGTATATATTTTTAACAAAAAGTGATTTGGGAAGTAATGGGCGAAATGGTAATTTTAATAAATCTCTAGATATTTTGAGATATTTATTAATTATAATTAATATATATATATATATATATATATATATATATATATATATATATATATGTTTGTGTGGAGGAAAAAGAGGAGGAAATAGAAAGAAGAGAAAATAGAAAAGAAGGAAAAAGAAAGAAAAGAAAAGGAAAGTAAAGAAAGGCAAAAGAAAGAAAACGTGAAAACTTCTCCTTCTTCCTCTGCCTCGCGCATTCTCCTTCTCCCTTTTTCTTCATTCGTTGCTTTTGCTTCCTTTTTCTTTCTTTGACTTCAAGAATGGAAACCCAAGGCTTAGTGGGTAAGAAAGCAAAAAGATCTCAGCTTCATACTTCCTCTTTGGAAGCGGCGTTGCGAGTGGAGGATTTTACAGAATTTACCCGCGGCACCGTAATCGCACGTTAAAGCTAACGTGAAGGTAAGGGCTCCTTCCAAACTTTTAGTTTGCATTTAGGGACATATCTGTGGTTGTGTGGAAAAGAATTTGTTAGGGTTGGAGTGTTGATTTGAGGAAAACGAATTTAATGCTTTATGGGTGAAATTCTAATGTGGGGTTCTGGTGATATTGATGGATGTTTCGCGGAAAATGAATTTAACTCATTTATGTAAGATTTTGAGTAAATGAAATTTGTTGTGTTTGAGTGATGGGTTGTGTTGATCTGTGTCATCATATTCGACGTGTTCATAATTAATACTTATGAAATTTGATATGTGTTTGGTTGGATTTTGTGAAGAAATGAAGTGATATGTTTATGATTGGTGTTGATAAAATGTTTGAGTTGTTCTGAGTGAAATTTGAAAACCATTAGAGTTAAACGAGTATTAAGAATGGGGAATCTCTTATTGTCTGCGTTTACTTGTTGTCGTGAAAACGATTTTGTGGAGAAATGAATGGTTATGCTTTGGTGTGAATCGTGGATTGAATTTGATAATATGTTTGAGCTGTTTTGTCTGGAATTTGAAATCCATTGAGTTAAATGAGTATTAAGAACGGGGAATATCTTAATGTCTTGTTTACTTAATGTGTGTTTTGTGAAAATTGTTTAAGTTAATTGGATATTAAGAATAAGGAATCTCTTAATGTTTTGGTTACTTAATGTTGTTTTGAAAATCGTTTAAGTTAACTGGGAGTTAAGAATGGGGATTCTCTTAATGTCTTGGTTACTTAATGTTGTTTTGAAAATCGTTTAAGTTAACTGGGCGTTAAGAATGGGGAATCTCTTAATGTCTTGGTTACTTAATGTTGTTTTGAAAATCGTTTAAGTTAATTGAGCGTTAAGAATGGGGAATCTCTTAATGTCTTGGTTACTTAATGTTGTTTTGAAAATCGTTTAAGTTAATTGGGTGTTAAGAATGGGGAATCTCTTAATGTCTTGGTTACTTAATGTTGTTTTGAAAATCGTTTAAGTTAAAAGGATATTAAGAATGGGGAATCTCTTAATATGTCTGTTTGCTTAATATTTGGCGTGAAAATCGTTTAAGTTAAATGAGTATTAAAAATAGGGAATCTTTTAATATCTGCATTAAGTTAACGATTCTTGTGGAAGGAGTCAGTGTATGCTCAAGCATTTCATTTGGTAAATTGTGCTGACCCGTGATAGGTGGCACCTTGGTAAACAGTATTGACCCGTGATAGGTGGTACGTTTACGATTTACTTTTTGGTAAGTTGTGTTGACTCGTGATAGGTGGCACCTCGGTAAATAGTATGTCGGCCTGTGATAGGCGGTACATTTACGACTTACGCATTTTCTTTTAGTAAATCGTGCTGACCCGTGATAGGTGGCACCTCGGTAAATAGTACTGACCCATGATAGGTGGGACGTTTATGATTTACGCTTTTTAGTGAATCGTGCTGACCCGTGATATGTGGCACCTCGGTAATTGGTACTTTGGCCTGCGATAGGCGGTACAATTATGATTTACGGTCCTTCGAGGAGGGTTTTGGCTTGGAATTCCGAGTCCATGCATTTTGGCATATACGCATTGCATTAGGGTGCTTGACGCACGAGTTGTGTTTGATTCAAGTGTATGATTGAATGTTTGAACTTTAGATGACGTTGTGATTGTGATGATTGTGCTAAGTGTCTATGTTTTGGAACAAATTGTGTGTAAGTGAAATTGATTGTAAAACTGTTTCGAAACCCATGATGTTGTGGTCATTGTGTTAGAAATGCTAAGTTTTATGTTATGGAATTGTGTGATAGTGTGTTTGATTGCAAAACCATTTCGAAACATAAGTTGTCGTGGTAATTGTGTTATAATTGCCAAGTGTGGATGTTTTGGAATTATGTGTAAGTGTGATTGATTGCAAAACCATTTCAAAACGCAAGATGTCATAGTGATTGCGCTATAATTGTTAAGTATGATTGTTTGGATTTGTGTGTAAGTGTTGATTGGTTTCGATACCCTTTAAAAAGCTGAAAAATGCTGAATTTTGCTATTTTTCTGCTGCTGTCTGCTGTGTATTCGAATACAGGAAGTGTTATTCGAATACAGACATCCTATTTTTGCCACTAACTTACTGTGTAGTCGAATACAGACTGCTATAGTCGAATACAGACATGTTATTTTGCTACTGACTTGTTGTGTAGTCGAATACAAACTGTTGTATTCGAATACAAACTGTTGTATTCGAATACAGACATTCTGTTTTTGTTGCTGAATGTTGAAACAGCCTTGTATTTGAATACAGAGATGCTGTATTCAAATACAACAATGTTGTTTTGTTAAAAACATCAATTTTCAACTTTGTTTATGCATGTTTAGCATATGGAAACCCTTTTAAGATCCATGCTAAGTGGAAAGGTTATTTGTACATTTAAGAACTTAAATGTTATGTGTTAACTATTAATTTCGGTTGGTGACCATTAACAACTATTGTGGAAATCTGGGCTTTGCCTTCAGATGAGAGCCAGGACTATCCTACCGGTTCGTACCCTGTGGATAGGAATGTAGATGGGAATGCTTGACTGGAGGTATGTTAGGAGGATCCTACGGGGCGCGTGGTGATTACTCAGGGTGTATAGCTTTTTGGTAGAATGATCAGATTAGGTTGACATAGAGGGAACAAATGTCTTTCTTTTGTATTGTGTTTATTTTAAACTGGAAGACTGTACCTATACTAATATTGTCAGCATGACATGTTATTTTCAATGGGATTACATGTACCACTTTTGATATGTAAATATTTCGAATTCATATTTCGAGAAACTTTTCCGCTGCTTGTAAATTATAATGACTTAATTATTTATCCAAAGGTGTTACCTTATTTATTTTTCCTGTTTTATTTTCCTTTGTTTTAAAAAAAAATACACCCTCGCTTTGAAAAACGGGGTGTTACAAACAGGAAGAGATGTTCTTTCAGATTTTAAGAAAACACAAGAAGGCAATCAGATAGACCTTGGCTGAAATTCCTGGTGTAAGACCCATAGTTTTACATTCTAATTTATGTTTTTAGTGTATTTTGGTATTGAACTCTGAGGCTTTTTAGCCATGTTATTAGTATGTTGTGAGTTTAAAGCCCAAAAATATCTTTTGATGCCCTGATTAAAATTATTCGTCGATAAATAAATTAGATTAAGTACGGTCAATCTTTTGTCAAAGTATAATTTATTTATGTTACAAAGAATTTAATTATGGGTAGTTTGGTTGAAAATATCTCGTGTTGCTGAAAATTGTATCTATCAATTGAGTTGCAACGAGAGTGGATATTTTGATCAAATGGTTTGAGAGGTTATGGGTGAAATGGTAATTTTTATAAATATTTAGATATGTTTAGATATTTGTTAAGTAATAATTAATATATATAAAAATATATATATGTTTGGAGGGAAAAAGAAAGGAAAAAGGAAATGAAGGAAAATAAAAAGGAAGGAAAAAATAAGAAAGGAAAACTAAAAGAAAACAAAAAACGATTTCTCTATCTTAATCGCGTTTTCTCCATCATTCTTCTCCATTCTTTTTCATTCGTTTCTTTTGCTTCTTATGCTTCCAAAAAAGGAACCAAGGCTTGGTGGGTGAGAAGACAAGGATTTTTCAGCTTCATGCTTCTCCTTTGATTTAAAAACGGAGAAAAATGGTGTTGGTGTTTTCAAAATCGTCAAACACAAACCTCCATGTTTCTTCTAGATCTAAGCTTCGTTTCGCAAAGAGATAAAAGGGAAAGTTGCCCACCTCCATGCTACGGTGCTAGTGAACTAACTCCTTAGTTTGCTCATTTAGTTGATTATCTAGTTGTTAGAGTCTTTCATGCAGATTTATCCAGAACATAAATACACACACTTAAAAGTGATTCCAAATACTATGTGTGGGATGAGCCATATATGTACAAATTCTTTAATGATTTGGTGATTAGGCGATGTGTTTCCCACCATGAGGCTTAATCCATTTTTCATTTTTGTCATGCCTATCAAGCTGGGGGGACATTTTGGTCCTCAACAGACAGCAAGAAAAGTCTTAGAGTCGGGTTTCTTTTGGCCCACTTTGTTTAAAGATTCTTTTGGGACTTACAAAACTAGGGAACAATGCCAAATAGCAGGAACATCAATCACTCGTAGGAGTTAGATGCCTCAACAACCTATGTTTTTCTGTGAACTAATTGATGTGTGGGCCTTTTCTTGTATCTTTTGGTTTTGTCTATATATTACGAGCTTTTGATTATGTTTCGAAGTGGGTGGAAGAGATACCCACTAGGACTAATGATTCTAAAGTTGTTGCGTGTTTTATCAAATCAAATATTTTTTGTAGGTTTGGAATACCTTAGGCCATCATAAGTGATCAAGGCAAGCTGAAATATGGGGTTCTGCACAGAGTTTCTACACCTTATCACCCCCAAACTAATGGGCAAGCTGAAATCTCAAACAAGGAAATCAAATAGATCTTAGACAAGATGGTGCAGCCAAACAGAAAAGATTGGAGCCACCAACTTGAAGAAGCTCTTTGGGCTTATAGAACAGCCTACAAAACAACAATAGGGATGTCCCCTTATCGACTTGTGTTTGGTAAGGCATGCCACCTCCCAGTGGAAATAGAGCACCGTGCATATTGTAAATGTTGAGAGTTTGTTTGGACTAGCATGATTTGATTGTATCTTTGCATTCTTGGTAAAATAAATTGTATTAAAATGCTAAATTGTGTATCATTTGTGATAGGTTGTTAACCTTTGTGAGATTTTTGAGCCTTATTATGAATGGAATATATTTTCCTTTTTTTGTCTTGTGTGTTATCTTACTCATGATTACTAGTTACACCAGAACTTGACTTGACAGTTGTCTACATGCATATATTCAAATGATCTAGGCCTTTGTTTCTTGATTAAGCTACTAACCAAATAAGCCTACCTAACAATTATCCATTTGTTTAAGCCCCTGCGAGCCAAATAGTTCCATTCTTTGTTATATTGCTCATGGCAAGTCTAAAAGTGAAAAACAATGAATTGACCCAATCTAGGGGGATAAAGGAGTCTTTCCTTAATTAAGTGTATGGACACTCGACTTGTTTGTTTAAATTTGAGGGTTATTAATATATATATATATATATGAGGAAAAATGGTTGTGTTGTGAGAAAGAGTGTAAAAATAAAAGTCAATGATATTTTGTTGAGTTACTTCTTAATGTTGTTTCTCTCTATTTGATTTTCAGACCTAGTCTCCTTAGGATTATCTCACCCTAACCTTGGCCACATTACAACCTATAAAAAGACATTTTGATCATTATGTGCATGTGTTTCAAATATAGATTATAGAGGTTGGTCAAGTGTTTGGTAGTGCTAGTTTTCATGATGTGCTTGTCAATCGACCTACAATCTAACAGCCTAATTTTTAGCAGTGCGATTGCATTTTGTATAAAAAAAACAACATTAGTGAAATAATATGTCTTAACACAAAACAACAAGAATCATAACTAATTACATCATATATACAACCCAGCTTAAATAGTTTTTGGCACGATAATCCAGAGTATACAAATAGAAATATATCGAGGCTATGAGACCTATCAGACATCGCTCATACCCCTAGGATATTCTTGTCAAACACCTGCATATAGCTATTGCTCTAAGAATGTTATCTCCCTCGTGATCACGTTAAAAAAATGGAACATGGACACACCAAACAAAAATTAACTGTCAGAGAATATCATAGGTACAATCATCCCAAAACAAAATTAGTACAACCACCAAAAGAAAGACACTAAGGCCCGATACAACAAAAACTAATATGATCCTCCACAAGCAACTACAATAGTAAGGGCGACCTCTACACACTGCACAAGTCCCATCTCACGCATTATCTCTCTTCGAAGTAACTTCTTCCTCCTCACAAGCCATGGAGGGATCAGTCTCTTCAGAGGTCACATCGACTCACAAGTTCAGTGGCGTAGGAATCTCAAAATAGATAACTACCAAAAGTGGGAGCTCTAACTTGATTCGTATATGTAGCATGCTTGAGATTGACTCGTATACCCAAGTAATCACTGAGTGTCACTTAGGGAAGTCTAACAATGTTTCCATCGTCAAGTTAACAATCGATGGAATGAAGTCGGGTATCATTTGTGGGAAAATACCAACTGAAATTAACAAATAGCATTTAACGCTTTTGTCATAAATATAAACAATAACACTTAACAATTATCGCATGATAACAAACAATAACATAATATGTATATACAATTATCATATTATAAAAAACATGACTTGCATGTCAAACATCCTAATGCAATGCTTATATGCCAATGTAAATAATTACCAAGGTGTCACCTATCACAGATCAAAACAATTTACTAGAGTGTAGTCTATCACAGACCTACATGACTATTAAATCCTCGTAAGGTTAAGGAGGACCAATCAACTCATTGAACCATCTTGTGGCCCATCACTGTCACCACTAACATTGTGTGTAAGACCAATAATTTTACATTACACTTTATGTATTTTAGCATATTTTGGGTATTGAACTCGGAGGCTTTTTAGCCAGGTTATTAATATTTTGTGAGCTTAATTGCCCAAAAATATATTTTGATGCCCCGATTAAAACTGTTTGTCGATGAATAAATTAAATTAACTGCTGTGGATCTTTTACGAAGAATTTAATTCTAGAGAGTAGATATTTTTAACAAGAAGTGGTTTGGGAAGTGATGGGTGAAATGGTAATTTTAATAAATATCTAAAGATTTTGAGATATTTGTTAATTAAAATTAATATATATATATATATATATATATATATATATATATGTATGTAAATATGTTTGTGTGGAGGAAAAGAGGAGGAAATAGAAAGAAAAGAAATATAAAGGAAGGAAAAAGAAAGAAAGGAAAAGAAAAGGAAAGAAAAGAAAGATTTCCATCTCCTTCCTCTCCCTGCCTTGCGTAAACCCTTCTTCCTCCTTTCCCCATTTTTATTCATTTTTGCTTTCTTGGCTTCCTTTAAGTTAGAAAATTGAAACCCAAGGCTAGTGGGTGAGAAAGATCAAATTCCCACCTCCTTCCTTCCTCTCGAATTCGAAAACGGAGTTAGGGATTTCAAAAACCTTCAAACACAATAACCTCCACGTTTCATCTAGATCTAAGCTTCGTTTCGCGAAGAGATAGAAGGGAAAATTGCTCACTACCATGCTACGGTGCTAGGGAACCAACTTTGGAAGCGATGTTGCGAGCGGAGATTTTACCGAATTTACTCTCGGTACTGTAATCGCACATTAAAGCTAACGTGAAGGTAAGGGCTCCTTCCAAACTTTTAATTTGCATTTAGGGACTTATCTGTGGTTGCTTGGAAAAGAATTTTGTTAGGGTTAGAGTGTTGATTTGGGGGAAAATGAACCTAAGGCTTTATGGGTAAAATCTTAGAGTTAGGTTTTGGTGATATTGATGAATGTTTCGTGGAAAATGAATTTAACCCATTTAGGTATGATTTTGAGTAAATGAAATTTGTTGTGTTTGAGTGGTATGTTGTGATGATTTGTGTTCACCGTATTTGTCGTGTACGTGATTAATGCTTATGGAATTTGATATGTTTATGGTTGGATTTTGTGGAAAAATGAATCGATGTGTTTTGGTGTGAATCATGGGTTGAATTTGATAATATGTTTGAGGTTGTTTTGTGTGGAATTTGAAAACCATTAAATTAAATGAGTATTAAGAATGGGGAATCTCTTAATGTCTTGTTTACTTAATGTTCGTTTTGAAAATCGTTTAAGTTAAAAGAGTATTAAGAATGGGGAATCTCTTAAGATTTCAGTTTACTTAATGTTTGTTATGAAAATCGTTTAAGTTAAAAGAGTATTAAGAATGGGGAATCTCTTAATATTTATGTTTGCTTAATGTTTGTTGTGAAAATCGTTTAAGTTAAAAGAGTATTAAGAATGGGGAATCTCTTAATATTTCTGTTTGCTTAATGTTTGTTGTGAAAATCGTTCAAGTTAAATGAGTATTAAAAATGGGGAATCTTTTAATATTTGCATTTGCTTAATGATTGTTGTGGATGGAGTCAGTATATGCTCATGCATTTTCATGCTTTTTGTAAATCGTGCAGACCCGTAATAGGTGGCACCCTGATAAATAGTACTTTGGCCTGTGATTGGCGGTACGTTTATGATTTACGTTTTTGGTAAATTGTGCAGACCCGTGATAGGTGGCACCTTTGTAAATAGTACTTTGGCCCGTGTTAGGCGGTACATTTACGATTTATAGTTTTTTGTAAATTGTGCAGACCCGTGATAGGTGGCACCTTGGTAAATAGTACTGTGGCTTGTGATAGGCGGTACATTTACAATTTACGTTCTTTTTAGTAAACTGTGCAAACCTGTGATAAGTGGCACCTTGGTAAACGGTACGGGCCCGTGATAGGCAGTACATTTATGGTTTACGCTTTTTAGTAAATCGTGCAGACCCGTGATAGGTGGCACCTCGGTAATTGATACTTCGGCCCGCGATAGGCGGTACAATTATGATTTACGGCTCTTCGAGGAGGGTTTTGGTTTGGAATTCCGAGTCCATGCATTTTGGCATATACGCATTGCATTAGGGTGCTTGGCACACGAGTCGTGTTTGAATCAAGTTATGATTAAGTGTTATGTATTGATATTGTGTGTAAGTGTGACTGATTGTAAAACTATTTCGAAACTCAGGTTGTCGTGGTAATTGTGTTGGAGTTGCTTAGTGTTATGTATTGATTATCGTGTGTAAGTATGATGGATTGTAAAACTATTTCGAAACCCAATTTGTCGTGTTGATTGTGTGGGAATTGTTAAGTGTTATGATTTAGAGTTGTGTATGAATGTGATCGAATTAGTTTATGTATTTTTGGAAGAATAGGCAGGGAAATCCATTTTCCAATCGATTTGATGAGTTACAAGGACTTCGCTAATTTGACAAAATCTATTTGCCAATCTATTTTTCAAAACCATTTAGGAAATTGATTTGGCAATCGATTGGTATGTTTCCTGTTTTCTTGAATCTTGAAAATAAATTGAAACAATCGATTTGGCCAAGACAGGAACTCAGCCAAATTGACAAAATCGATTTGGAAATCGACTGGCTTTAACACAGGGGCTCAGTTCTTCATTCAATCGATTTCGCAATCGATTGATTTAAGCCCAGAGTTTAGTTTTCACTAAAAACATTCAGGAAATCGATTTCCCAATCGATTTGCTTTGTGGAAATTCTTATTTTGAGTTAGATAATCAATTGCTTAATTGATTTATCAATGTTTTGGTCAGTTATGTATTACTTGATGTATGGAGAACTTTATTTTGATTTCATTTTTATTTGGCAAGTATTATATGAACTTTTAGCATATGAAAAACCCTTTTTAGGTGCATGCTAAGTTGAAGGGTTATTTTGTGCATTTAAAAACTTAAATGTTATGTGTTAATTGTTAATTTCGGTTGGTGACCCTTTACAACTATTGTGGAAATCTGGGCCTTGCCCTTAGATGAGAGCCAAGACAATCCTACCTGTTCGTACCCTATTGATGGGAATGTAGATAGGAATGCATTACTGGAGCTATGTTACGAGGATCTTACGGGGTGCGTGGAGATCACTCAGGGTGTATAGCTATAGTTTTTTGTAGAATGATCAGATTAGGATGACATAGAGGGAACGTATGTCTTTCTTTTGGATTACGTTATTTTGAACTGGAAAACTGTACCTTTACTAATATTGTCAGTATGACATCTTATTTGAATGGGTTCCATGTATCATTTGTTGTTGTGTTACATTGACTTAAACATTTATCCAAAGGTATTTTCCTTATTTGTTTCTCTGTTTTATTTTAATATCTTTTGAAAAAAAAATACACCCTCGCTTTGAAAATCGGGGTGTTACATTGTGGTATCAGAGCTTTGGTCTAGATTTCCATGGGGCTGTGGAACCTTTGGTTATAAATTGTAGGTCAACCTGTAGGTTGGGAGTTGTTATCTGATCATGCGTCTGTTTAGGTGGTTTGAGTTGTCAAGTCCAAAATAATTATTATGTATTGATGTGGTCGGAAGTTAGTTTTGGAATTATTTGAAGTAGTGTTAAGACTCTACTTGATGATGGTTTTATTGGAAAACCATGCCGCCAAGAAGGAATGACGCTCCGAGAGCCAATGCTAATAGGGATGATCGAATGGCGGAGGCCATGAATAACATGGCTCCTTCTGTTGCTGCACAGACTGTTGCCAAGACTCAATGTGATCTCGAAAAGAGGGAAAGAGAGATCCGTGCTGCAGAGTCAAGAGGATAAGAAGACTTTCGTCATTACAATCCTCCCAAGTTTAAGGGGGATGAAAATTCAGAGAAAGCGGATTAGTGTATCCAAGAAGTGGAGAAGATCTTCGAAATGATTAACTGTCAGGCGGCAGTGAAGGTCAACTATGCCACTTATATGCTATTGGGGGATGTGCTGAGTATTGGTGGAGGAGTGCAAGATTATTGATGAGATCAACTCACGAGGAGGTGAACTGGGAATCATTCAAAAGGAAGTTTTTTAAACAAATACTTCCCGATGAGTACCAGGACTAAACTGGGCGATGATTTCCTAAAACTGCATTAGGGGAACATGGTCGTGGGCGAATATGCCGCTAAGTTTGAATCACTATCAAGGCATTTTAGGTTTTTCCGTGAAGAGATTGATGAACCGTTCATGTGTCATCGTTTTCAAGACGGACTGAAGTATGAGATTCTAGACTCGGTCTTGCCCTTGGGAATCCAACGTTTCCATGTTCTTGTGGAAAAATGTAGGGAAGTTGAGGATATGAAGAATAAGAGGGCTAGCAGATGAGGGAATTTTAGTGCAGGAGGGCCCAGTCGGGTGAATTATTAGAACCACAAGGGGAAACAAGCTGCTAAACCCTATAATCGACCACAAAATAATAACGGTGGGCAAAATTGCCCAGGGAACCAGAATTTCGGGAGACAACTGGGACGAGTGGTTCGATGCTTCCTATGTGGGGAAGAGGGACATTATGCTAACGCTTGTACCCCTGGTACTCTCACCTGCTACAATTGTCAGAAGCCAAGACACATGGCAAAGGATTGCACGACTCCGAAGGTAGAACTAGTTGTGAATGTAACTAGGGCTACTCGTCCTACTGCTAGATGTAAGACCCATAATTTTAAATTACACTTTATGTATTTTAGTGCCGATTAGAGTTTATATGACCAAAAAGATATTTTGATGCCGATTAGAATTACTCGTCGATAAATAAACTAAATTAATTGTGGTGAATCTTTTACGAAGAGTTTAATGCGTTATGGGTGAAAGGGTAATTTAATAAATATCTAAAGATTTTGAGATGTTTGTTAATTATGATTAATATAGATATATATATATATATATATATATATATGTTTATATATAAAGAAAAGGAAAGGAGGGAAATAGGAGGAAAAAGAAATAGAGAGGAAGGAAAAAGAGAGAAAGGAAAAAGAAAAGAAAGAAAAAACGAAGTTCATCTTCTTCCTCTGCCTCGCGCAAAACTTATTTCTCCTTCCACCATCTTCATTCATTTTTGTTTTCTTTGCTTCCATTAAGCTCAAGAATAGAAACCCAAGGCTAGGTGGGTGATAGGACAAAGATTTCTCAGCTTCATACTTCCTCGTTATTTCGAAAACGAAGAAAAACGGTATTAGGGATTCAAACACAAACCTCCCCGTTGCATCTAGATCTAAGCCTCCTTTCAAGAAGTGATAGAAGGGAAGGTTGCTCACCTCCGTGCTACGGTGCTAGTGGACCAACTTTGGAAGCTAACGTGAAGGTAAGGGCTCCTTCCATACTTTTAGTTTGCATTTAGGGACTTATCTGTGGTTGTGTGGAAAAGAATTTTGTTAGGGTTAAGGTGTTGATTTGGGGAAAATGAATTTAATGCTTTAATGGGTGAAATTCTAATGTGGGGTTTTGGTGATATTGATGAATGTTTCGTGGAAAATGAATTTAAACTCATTTATGTATGATTTTGAGTAAATGAAACTTGTTGCATTTGAGTGGTGGGATGTGTTGATTTGTGTTTGTCGTATTTGACATGTTCTTAATTAATACTGATGAAATTTGATATGTGTATGTTGGATTTTGTGGAGAAATGAATTGATGTTTTTTGGTGTGAGTTGTGGATTGGATTTGATAATATGCTTGAGTTTGTTTTGTGTGGAATTTGAAAACCATTAAGTTAAATGAGTATTAAGAATGGGGAATCTCTTAATGTCTTGTTTACTTAATGTGTATTTGTGAAAATCGTTGAGTTAAATGAGTATTAACAATAGGGAATCTCTTAATATCTCTGTTTACTAATGTTTTGGAAAATCGTTTATGTTAAATGAGAATTAAGAATGGGAAATCTCTTCATGTCTTGTTTACTTAATGTTTGTTTTGAAAATCGTTTAAGTTAACTGGGCGTTAAGAATGGGGAATCTCTTAATGTCTTGGTTACTTAATGTTTGTTTTTGAAAAACGTTTCAGTTAAATGAGTATTAAGAATGGGGAATCTCTTAATGTCTTGTTTACTGAATGTTTTTGTTGTGGAAATAATTTAAGTCAAAAGTGTATTAAGAATGGGGAATCTCTTAATATATTTGTTTGCTTAATGTTTGGCATGAAAATCGTTTAAATTAAATGAGTATTAAAAATGGGGAATCTTTTAATATCTACATTCACTTAACGATTGTTGTGAATGGAGTCAGTGTATGCTCATGCATTTCATCTGGTAAATTGTGTTGACCCGTGATAGGTGGCACCTCGGTAAACAGTACTAACCCGTGATAGGTGGTACGTTTACGATTTACTTTTTGGTCACTTGTGCTGACCCGTGATAGGTGGCACCTCGGTAAATAGTACTTTGGCCTGTGATAGGCGGTACATTTACAACTTACGCCTTTTCTTTTTGTAAGTCGTGCTGACCCGTGATAGGTGGCACCTCGGTAAACAGTACTGACCCATGATAGGTGGTACGTTTATGATTTACGCTTTTTAGTGAATCGTGCTGACCCGTGATAGGTGGCACCTCGGTAATTGGTACTTTGGCCTGCGATAGGCGGTACAATTATGATTTACGGCCCTTCGAGGAGGGTTTTGGTTTGGAATTCCGAGTCCATGCATTTTGGCATATACGCATTGCATTAGGGTGCTTGGCACGCGAGTCGTGTTTGATTCAAGTTTATGATTGTGTTGAAATTTCTAAGTGTTATGTGTTGATATTATGTGTAAGAGTGATTGATTGTAAACTATTTCGACACTCAAGTTGTCGTGGTGATTGTGTTGAAAATGCTATGTGTTATGTTTTGGAATTATGTGTAAGTGTGGTTGATTGCAAAACCTTTTCGAAACATAAATTGTCGTGGTAATTTTGTTATAATTGCCAAGTGTGGATGTTTTGGAATTGTGTTGTAAGTGTGATTGATTGCAAACCCATTTCAAAACTCAAGATGGCGTAGTGTTTGCGCTATAATTGTTAAGTATGATTGTTTGGATTTGTGTGTAAGTGTTGATTGGTTTCGATACCCTTTAAAAAGCTGAAAAATGCTGAATTTTGCTGTTTTTCTGCTGCTGTTTGCTGTGTGTTTGGATTATGAATATGTTTTGAAAAAAAAAATACACTGTCACTATTAAAAACCGGCGTGTTACAATTGTGGTATCGGAGCTTTGGTTTTGGATTTCTTTGGGGCTGTGGATCCGTTGGTTTTGGTTGTAGGTCAACTTGTAGGTTGGGAGTTGTTATCTAATCATGCGTTGAGGTAATTGGTCTAAGTTGTCAGATCAGGGATGGTTATTATGTGTTCCTATATTCGAAAGTTAGTTTTGGAATTATCTGAAGTGGTGTTAACACTTTTCTTGATGTTGGTTTTTGGGAAACACTACCTCCAAGAAGGAACGATGTTGCAAGAATTAACATCAGTCAGGATGAACAAATGGTTGAAGCTACAAATAACATTAACGTTTCCGTTGTTGCACAGACAGCTGCAAAGACTCTGCGGGATCTGGAGAACAGGGAAAGAGAGATCTGCGCTATTAAGTCAAGAGGATTGAAAGATTTCGCAAGCAGGGAGAGGCTGCATTTTCGTTTCCTCTGTTTGTTGTTTTCTTCCTTTCCTTTCCAATATATATCTATAATTTATTATACTTAAAACCCAACCCAAACAAATATCTAACAACTTTTTCACGCATCACTTCACTCACATCTCAAACTATTTTGATAAAAATATCTACTCTCGTCGCAACTTAATTGATAGATAAATTTTCAGCAACAAGTGATATTTTTAACAAAAAGTGTTCGGTATTAAATTCTTCGAAACGTAAATAAATTATTCTTCAACAAATAATTTTAATCCAATTTCCAAAAATATATTTTCGGCATTTAACTCACTAAATACCAAAAACTGGGCTAAAAGCCTAAGAAATTCAACACAAAATAACCTAAAATTGTATAATTTAGGATTTAAAATTAAGGGTCTTACATGTCAAATCCAAAGAAACTAGTTTCATCTCTTAAAGAGAAAATTGACACCATGGAAAAAGACTTTCAAAAATTAAAACATAATTTTACATCTAAGAAGTGTGATTCTCTTTCTTTCAAAATTGTCCAACTAAATAGAGTCATTGAAATATTCTTAATATGGAAAGATATTCAAATGACAAAAGTGGACTTGGTTATTCAAAATTTGATAAACCAAGTATTAGTAAAACCATATTTATTAAGGCAAGTGATCAATCCAACAAAGAGAAAGTTAAAGCTGTACAAAATAATCATCATTGTTATAGGAAGAATGTTGTTCAAAAGAAACCTCTTATGCCTAAATATAGGAGTAAAACTATTTCGAAATGCTCCACACACCTATTGTTTTGTAGGAATGCATATAAAGTACCTCTAATATGTGATATTTGGATAGCAAATGTTCCAAACACATGACCGGTGACAAAACAAAATTTTCAACTCTAACTCTTGAATCAAAAGGCTATGTGATCTATGGAGATAACAACAAGGGTAAAATTTTGGGCATTGGAAAGGTTGGTGCAACCCTATCTCCTTCAATTGAAGATGATCTATATGTTGAAGGATTAAAGCACAATCTTATTAGCATTAGTCAGCTTTGTGACAAGGGTTGCAAAACTTTGTGATAAGGCTTTCTTCTAAATAATGGTGAAAATCATGGAAAGTTCGATGAGAAAGTTGACGAAGGTATCTTTATTGGTTATTCCTTATCTAGTAAAGGTTTTAGAATTATTAATAAAAGAACTTTGTTAGTAGAAGAATCTATCCATGTATCATTTGATGAAACTAACCCCTTGAAAGAGGATAAAATGTCTCTTGTAATGATGATGATTTTATAAGTGATGACATAAGAAAAAACAATCAAGTTGATCAATCAATTTAATAGAATGAAGTCAGTATTGAGAAGCCAGATCAACATAATGATCTCCCTCAAGAAGGGAGAACTCATCAAGATCACACCATTGACAACATTATATGTGATATCAACAAAGGAGTTTCTACAAGGCTCAAACTCCAAGATGCTTGTTTGATATGGCATTTGTCTCTCAAATAGAACCTTCTAAGATAGGTGAAGCACTTAAGGACGATCAATGGATACTTGCCATGCAATAAGAACTAAACCAATTTGAAAGAAACAAAGTGTGGGAATTTGTTCCAAATCCTAGCAATAAACACGTCATTGGTGCAAAATGAGTGTTTAAGAATTGTAAACTACATGTTTTTGATGAAGACAAAAATCACCGAAGGGATGTTTATGGAGTATAAATACCCCATAACCTTTCATCAAACCTTTTGGATCAATGGCCACAAATTTGAAGGGATGTTTATGGAGTATAAATACCCCATAACTTCGGATCAAAGTCACACAATCCTTGAATCAATACATTGAACAACTTTGAATAAAATTCTGATTTTTTATTAAGTACTTGCATTCCATTTTCATATCAATCTAAAAGGTTCTCTCAAGTACTTGAATTGTTATTGGATTGTTTATCAGTATACCTCACCTTAGTCTTATTCAAATCTTATTGTATCACTTGTAAAAGAAAGTAGGACTTTCTAAAAGATAGATTAATCTAAGATAGTGGTGTGCTATCTTAGAAGTTTTGTTAGAAGCTTGTAGCAAGAATCCCAGGGTGGGAGTTGTACATTTTCTGACAAGTATTGGATCAATCTCTTGTGGTGTGCAAGAGGACTGGACGTACCCTTGGTTATAAGGGGAACCAGGATAAATCTTAAAGTGTCCATTTACTTACTGCACTTTATTATTAGTAGGCATTTTGTTAAACTCCAAAAATTCAACTACCATATCACTAAAAACAAGAAAATTTACTAACACCTATTTCGTCCCCCCCTCTTAGGCGTACTTCTATACTTACAATTGGCATCAGAGCAGGTTAAGATAACTTACTCCTCGATCAAATATACATGGCTTCCGCACAACCTATTTTTAGAGATGGTGGTAGCAGTACCAAGCCACCATGTTTTGTTGGAGAGCACTACGATTTTTGGAAAATACGTATGCAAGCATATCTTGAAGCACAAGGAGATGACATATGGGATGCCGTTGAAAATGGGCCTCACATTCCGAAAACTGTCATCAATAACAAAGAAGAAATTAGGATAAAAAATTCTTGGACTGGTGACGATAAAAGAAAAGTGTTGTTCGATAAGAAGGCTAAGAATATATTGCAATCTGCACTAGGAATGGATGAATTTTTCCGGATATCTCACTGCAAAACAGCAAAAGAAATGTGGGACACGTTGGAAATAACTCATGAAGGCACCATTGAGGTAAAAAGATCTAAACTCAACACACTATCACAAGAATATGAGTTATTTCGAATGCAGCCCGGAGAGTCTATTCTAGACTTGCAGAAAAGGTTCTCCCACTTAACCAATCACTTGACAGCACTTGGAAAAATCTTCACCAATGATGAATTAAATCTAAAAGTACAAAGATCATTGACAAGGGCCTGGCAACCAAAAGTGACAGCAATATCCGAAAAGAAAAGCCTATCCAAAATGTCTCTTTCTGCATTGTTTGGAAAACTTCAAAAGCACGAAATCGAACTTGGAAGGCTAGAACAAAATGAAAGTCAAGAAAAGAAGACCAAAAATATTGCTCTAAAGACCGAATCAAGAGAACAAATCAAAGACGACGATTCAGATGAAAATATTATCTTTCTTGTTATGAAATTTGGTAAGTTTCTTAAAAATGATAGAACATTCAAAAAGAAAAGCTTCAAGAAGAAAGATAATTCTACATCAAATCAAAATTTCACTTGCTTTGAATATGGAAAACAAGGACATATTAAAGCTGATTGCCCAAACCTTGATAAGAAGAATGCCATCAAAAAGAAAGACTTCAATAAGGCATACATAGCTTGGGAAGACAACGAAGTATGTTCATCTTCAGAAACAGAAAGTGAAGAATGCGCCAATGTTGCATTAATGGCCTCACGTCAATCAGATGATGAAGAAGAAGTTAGTAATATAGACTCTCCTCATTATAATAAAACTAATAGTGAATTAATTATAGAATACAATGATGCTCAATACATAATAAAGGAATTACTTATTGAATGTAAAAATCTGTGTAAACTAGTGTCAACCCAAAAGAAACAAATATGAAGTTTACAAGAAAAAGTTGACATTATGGAGAAAAATTCTGAAAAACTAAAATAGAATTTTACATGCAATAAATGTGATTCCCTCTCTTTCAAAATTGTTCAATTAAATAGGGTGATTGAACAATACGAAAAGGGACAATTAGGATTGAAAGTTTCTTAAATATGCAAAGATACTCAAACGACAAAAGTGGTCTTTGATATTCAAAATTTGATAAACCAAATTTGAACAAGACTATTTTTGTTAAAGCAAGTAATCAATCTAATCAAGAAAAGATTATAGTTATGGAAAAGGATGATCTCTATAGTAAGAAAATTATTCAAAATAAATCTCATACATATGCTACTAATGGTAGATTTAATCCTACTTGTTCTTATTGTGGTCTTCATGGTTATACACCGAATACATGTCACATTAGAAACATTAGTGTTCCAAGTGGGCATTACATATAGGTAAAGAAAGGTACTAACCATCAAGGACCCAAAGCACATTGGGTACCTAATAAAGTTTGATTTTAATTATGTAGGTATGCAAGCAACACACTTCAAATATGTGGTACTTAGATAGCCGATGCTCCAAACATATGACGGGTGATGTAACAAAATTTTCAGCCTAAACACTTAAGTCAAAGGGACATGTAGTATATGGAGACAGCAACAAAGGAAAAATTTTAGGCATTGGAAAAGTCAGTACAACACCATCCCCTTCGATTGAAGATGTCTTATATGTTGAAGGTCTAAAACACAATCTCATAAGCATTAGCCAGCTTTGCGACAAAGGATACAAGATAGTTTTTAATAAAGATGAGTGCATCATCCAAAATGAAGCTACAAATGAAACTCAATTTGTTGGTAAGCGGTTCAAAAACATCTTTATACTTAATCTTGACGATTTATCCTAAAAAATGAAATGTCTTTTAGTAAGCGACAATAATGATGCTTGGCTATGGCATAAGAGATTTGCTCATATTCACATGGATCATTTAAACAAATTATTCAAGCATGATCTTGTTGTAGGCTTACCAAAAATGAAATTTATAAAGGATAAATTATGTGACACATGTCAAAAAGGCAAGCAAACAAAAAGTTCTTTCAAACCTAAAAATGTCATTTCAACTTCTAGACCACTACAATTGATACACATGGACTTGTTTGGTCCATCAAGAACCAAAAGTCTTGGTTGAAACTCATATGGACTAGTTATTGTTGATGATTACTCAAGGTTCACTTGGACCTTATTTTTGGCAAGTAAAAATGAAGCTTTTAAGGAATTTAAAAACTATGCCAAAATAGTCCAAAATGAACAATCTGCCAAAACTGTATCAATTAGAAGTGATCATGGAAGAGAATATCAAAATACTTCATTTGAAGAACTTTGTGAAGAAAATGGCATTTTCCACAATTTATCTGCACCAAGGACACCTGAACAAAATGGGGTTGTTGAGAGAAAGAACATATCCTTGATAGAGCTCCCTAGAACTATGCTAAGCGAATCAAATCTACCAAAATATTTTTGGGCAGATGCTGTAAACACAACATGCTATGTTTCCAACCAGGTAATCATTAGGCCAATTCTTAAGAAAACCCCTTATGAACTTTACAAAGGAAGAAAACCCAATATCTCTCACTTCCACATTTTTGGATGTAAGTGTTTTGTGTTAAACAACAATAAACAAAAACTTGGAAAATTTGATGAAAAAGCTTATGAAGGTATATTTCTCGGTTACACTTTATCTAGTAAAGCATTTAGAATTTTCAATAAAAGAACTTTATTAGTTGAATAATCAATGCATGTAACTTTTGATGAAACTAACCCCATAAATGAAGAAAATATTATTTCTTATGATGATGATGTTTTTGAAAGCGATGATCAAAGCAAAGAACATCAAACTAATCAACTAGATCAAGAAAGTGAAGTCAATATTGAAAAGCAAAGTGATGATCTTCCTAAAGAATGGAGAACCCATAGATATCACCCAATTGATAACATCATAGGTGATATCAATAAAGGAGTCACAACAAGATTAAAATTGCAAGATGCTTGCTTAAACATGGTTTTTGTTTCTCAAATCGAACCCTCCAAAATTTGTGAAGCACTTAAAGATGATCAATGGATACTTGCCATGCAAGAAGAACTCAGTCAATTTGAAAGAAGCCAAGTATGGGAACTTGTTCCTAATCCTGGAAATAAACACATCATTGGTATAAAATGGGTGTTTAAAAATAAACTAGATGAGAATGGCATAGTTGTTCGCAACAAAGCTAGATTGGTCGCTCAAGGATACAATCAAGAGGAAGGGATAGACTTTGACGAACCAATAATGTGTTCCATGAATTTTGAGTTATATCAAATGGATGTGAAGAGTGCCTTTCTAAATGGATACATAAATGAAGAAGTCTATGTCAAACAGCCCCATAGGTTTGAAGATTCCAAAAATCCCTCACATGTTTACAAATTAAAAAAGGCTGTTTATGGTCTAAAACAAGCTCCAAGAGCTTGGTATGACAAATTAATCACCTTTTTATGTGCACAAGGATTTGACAAAGGGGAGGTTGATAAAACTTTATTTGTCAAAAGTGATAATGGTCACACATTATTGGTTCAAATTTATGTTGATGATATAATATTTGGATCAACCAACAAGGACATATGTGAAGAATTCTCTTCAATAATGCAAGGAGAATTCGAAATGTCCATGATGGGAAAATTAAACTATTTTCTTAGACTTCATATCAAGCAACTTGACCACGGAATCTTCATAAATCAAGCAAAATATTGTAAAGAATTACTAAAGAAATTTGAAATGGAAAATTGCAAAGAAAGTTCAACTCCAATGGGCTCCAGAACATATGTTGATAAAGATGCATCAGGAATTTCAATCGACATATCTAATTATCGAGGTATGATTGGATCATTATTATATCTAACGGCCAGCCGGCCAGATATTATGTTTAGTGTTTGTTTTTGTGCAAGATTTCAGGCGGATCCGAAAGAATCGCATCTAGTAGCTGTTAAAAGAATTATGAAGTATTTGAAAGGAACGACAAATGTAGGCCTATGGTACCCCAAGGGTAGCATATGTAGCCTAGTTGGATACTTTGATTCAGATTTTGCGGGATGCAAAACGGACCGTAAAAGCACCAGTGGCACTTGCCATGTCTTAGGCAATGCACTAGTTTCATGGTCTTGTAAAAAGCAAGCTTGTGTTGCACTTAGTACTGCTGAAGCTGAATACACTGCAGCAGGAAGTTGCTGTTCCCAGATTCTCTGGCTCAAACAATAATTACATGACTATGGAGTTGATCTCGGATGCATTCCCTTAAGATGTGATAACACAAGTGCAATAAACATCTCAAAGAATCCAATCATGCACTCTAGAACTAAACACATCGATATCCAACATCACTTTCTACGGGATCATGTGCTTAAAGGTAATGTTGAGGTAACATTTGTTGATACACACAATCAATTGGCTGATATATTTACAAAACCTTTACCTAAAGACTCCTTTTATAAAATCCGAAGAGAACTTAGTATTTTGAGTGAAAATGATCTTTAAAAATTGCATGATATACATAGTTTTTCATCTCTCTTATTTCTTGATGATTATTGCTTTTTGATATATAATTTGGTGTATTACATGTTGCAAATTTTCATAAAATCTTAGTTTTTAAAGCAAAAATTTGCTTATGTAGTCGAATACAAATGTCAGTATTCGAATACATACTTTCCCAGAACTTCCTGTAATCGAATACAACGTATGTGTAGTCGAATACATGTTCCCAGAACAATGTGTATTCGAATACAAGAAGGTGTAGTCGAATATACCTTCGCGTTTTTGCCCAGATATAAAAGCTGATTCACATGTTTAGGGTTATTTTTTATTTCGTATTCGAATACACAACCCTAGTTTTTTCTCTCTTCTCTCAAAAACTCATCCATCCTCCTTTCACTCAGTTACCCATTCACCCAACCTAGCAAAATCCATTACTCTTTACTTCCTTCATGTCATTCCTATTCAGATTTCTCACATATCTCACATTTCTCTAAAACCCATTTTCACCAAAAATCTCCTTTCTCACCATGGATGCCCGCAAACGAGGACCACAAACCAAGCATGCAGCAGTAGGTCCCTCACGAAAACGAACAAGGAATTCTAACATCACGGATCTATCCCGGCTTCTACACACACCGGAAGAAATTGATCGCTTACGCACATTTTATTCTGACAAGCGACTTATTATCCCAAAGTATGGTACTTTATACTCTTTCTCTGATTTTAAATTTCTTGCATTGCTCAAAGCACAACATGTTGAAGAGTTTATAGGCTACAAAGGTCCTGTTTATCCAGATTTGGTTAGGGTTTTTTATTGCAATCTCATCCAAGAGGGAAAACTGATAGTCTCTCGAGTTAAGGGTAAAACCATTCGATTGAATACAAAAAACCATTGGAGAAATTCTGAATATTCCATTTAATGGTGAAGTCGAATACAAATATATTTATATTTCACTACATGATATTGTAGCTAAATACAAATATCAAGTTAGTAGCTAAAACTACACTTTTGTATTCGACTACGGTAGGTTGAAGTCGAATACAAAACCCAGTAAGTGGCAAAAGCCAGTAATTTGTATTCGACTACGGGATTTGTATTGGAATAAAAGGTTAAAATTTTGAAATAAAACTGAACGTTACATAGGTGTATTCAACTACACTTAGGCTGTAGCTAACCACAACTGTGAAGCAATGCAATTTTTCTATTTAGAATCAATCTGGATCGTTGCATATGTTCATCAAACCTCTAGGAACGATTATCAGTGATATGAAGTGATGTCTATGGAGTATAAATACTTCTAAGTTTCAAATTTAACATAACAATCTTAAAAAGAATGTTATGAAAACTTTGAACAAATTTTCTAAAATATTTTGAATTATTCAAAGTCTTACTTTCATATTTCAAGTACATACTTTACATAGTCATATCATTGGGAAATGTTCTCTGTTGTACATCAAATTATATTAAACTGTTATCATTGTACTCAACTATTATACCCTCATGATTTTATTCAAAATATTTGTTGTAAAACCATTCAAGTTATTGTGTATATTGAGGAAAGTGGTGTACTTTCTTCAAGTATTGTGAACTAGGATAGTGGTGTGGTATCATAGGAAGATTGTTAGAAGTTTGTAACAAAAGTCTTATAGTTGGACTTGTACTTATTCTAATAATAGTGGAAAATCTCCTGTGGTGTGCAAAAGGACTGAATGTACCCTTGGTTGTGAGGGGAACTAAGATAAATCATTGTGTTCTTTATTTTTTTTTTTTTCATTTTCACTTTTCCATACACTAATCCTAATTAGAAAAATAATCCACTAAGTCTCTAAAAACCAGAAAATTTCGAAACCTTA
>JBBPBS010000417.1:2526643-2651473 GCA_037974835.1 Cicer judaicum
CCCCCCCCCCCCCCCCCCTCTTAGGTGCACCTCTGTACTAACATAATCTCCACTTTACAAATTCTCAATATTTATTTTCTGCCCTCATTGGCATATGATACTCCATTAAGACAATCATCTTAAACACAAGTTAGAATCACCATTATTTCATCAACTATGGGGTTACTTCAATATTCTCAAGAAAAATTTAGAACATCACTATCATTAACCACACATCATCATCATTACATAAACTCATCACAAATTTATAGCATCACTATCATCAATCATACCTCATCACATAAACGTATCACAAATTTATAACATGACAATTATTAATCATACATCATCATCATCATCATCATCATCATCACATAAAATGATCACAATGCATACCTCTTTTATTATCACATCTCATAAACTCATCTAATCAAACATATACACAAAATTCATTTGACACTCAATATAACAATAACATCAAATACAACACATTTTAAGAAATTAAATCAATCAACATCATATAAATATTTCTATTCTATAGTTTAACCTAACAATTTTCATATTTCCACATTAATTAATTTATCCCTCAAACGACGACTGCCATATGTAGCGAGCCTCGAATGAATAGTTGGAAAATGTGGTTTTCCCATTCATCTCACAATATACTCTACTCATGAATTCAAATTCTCTCTCACCCCTTACCATATTTAGACTCTTTTTCAAACACATAAATTAATGGAGGTTTCAAACCGCAACTGCAGATCGACAATGTATAGCGAGCGAATCCGAATAAACTGTGAGTTCAAAAAATTATCAAGATGCGACTTATAAATTATGCAGAGCATAAAAATAAATTTTAAATAATTAATAACAATGCAGTCTAAATGACGAGAAAACAAACTACAGAAAAAGTCTCAACGACTCGTTGAAGCACTAGAAGGGTTCAACATCAACTTCACCGAAAAATGTAAATGAGTAGTGCTTCTTAAAGGTTTAGGCGAGAGGAATCCAAAAACAATACCAGTTTTTTGAGATGACAAACATGGTGATTCTAATCGGCAAAAAATAGCTCGCCTAGGGAAAGAAACATAGTTGTTTTTGATGAAACAGACCCACAATTGATCAAATTCAGTGGCTTATTTTTTGTGTGATAGAGGTTGGGATTGATTCAAATGGCAAAGTATTGGTGGGCGATTATTTGAGTCAATTTTTGTAACACCCTAAACCCAAAATAATATATATATATATATATATATATATATATATAATACTATATTTTTATAGAATTTTGCGGCAGATAGATAAAAACTCCTTCCGAGGGAAACAAAATTTTGCACAAGTAATTGAGAATATCACATTTCTCAAAATACAATCAGAACACTCTAAAATTTTTTTATTTCCTATAAAATAGTGCAATCTCAATAAGCTTGATTTAAGTATAATTACTTAATTTAATTCTAAAAACATACTAGTACTTATAAGTTTTTTTATACAAAAAGTCATTTGAAATTAAATAAGTAAAATACAAATTACAATCCTTATTCTCGGTATCAACTATCATAGCAGTGTTTCTCCCAAACTTGAACTTCAAGACTCATTAACCTTTAACAACTGCGATTTTGCAAACGCAGGGCCAAGACAATCACACACAAACAACGATGGAGGTGAGTTTTGGAATCATATTAATAGTATAGTACATTTAAGAAGAACACACAAACAATCATGATAGAACTGTATCGTTACACAAACATTTCTCAAGAAAATATCACATTAAAAAATCAAAATCACTCCAAGAAAATCAATACATTTTACTGTAACATCTGTAACACCCCGATTTTTAACAACACGATTTCATGTTTTTTTATTTATAAAAAACAACTTAATAAAATAATATATCGTAACACAAAACGACAAGAATCATAACTGGTTACATCTGTTAAAACCTAATTTTGTCCGGTTTTTATTTATTTTATAATTTTTATTAAAAAAAAGAAATAATAATAATAATAATAATTATTAGTATATACGAAGAAATATAAAAATAAAAATAAATAATTAGGGCTATAAGCTTTAGACAATCATGGGTGTTTTTAATTCTTTTTTGCCTCTAATTCTTGTTCAGACTATTTTCTAAAATACAAAAAAAAAAATATAAAGGAAACCGAAATGAAATGAATTGATGGTCATAAAAATCGATATAATGATGATCAAATTAAATGAAAAAAAAACCAAAAAGAAATGGATTGATGGACATAAAAATTAGTATAATGGTGATCAATAAAATAGAAAAGAAACTGAAAAAATGAATCAATGATAATAAGAATCAATATAATTGTGGCCAATTAAATGAAATGAAACCGAAAAGAAATAGAGTAATGGTAATCAATTGACAATTATTCTCTTGTCTTTTGTAATCTACACCCAAAAGTCTATAAATAGTCTACCACAAGAGGACAAAGGGAGAGGACAAGAATTCAGAGCACAAAAAGATAAAAGAAAAGAGAGAATAATGGAGAGAAAAGAGAGAAGAAAGATTGGAATCAGGAGCTAGTAATGAACAGTGCGGTAAACACTTATTTTTTTCTTTTTGTCTTTTTTGTTTTACATTATTATTGTTATAGAGTTTTCTTACTATTCTATGCACGTATGATATAAACAATAATTTTTTTTTGTTTCACGATCAAGTTTTAGAATCAACTAATAAGAATCAATTTGATTGTTGTATAATCGTTTATTTCTTTATCAAATTCGTGAGCTTTCATCTCTATTGTGTTTTATTTCTTGTGCGTTAGATCTTAAACTCTCTTATTATTAACCGCCATTGGTTCGCGCCACATATGCCTGACTCGCGAATCTGCTCTTGAATATTTATCCTTTACGGTTTATAAAAATAAATAAAATAGTAAAAGTGTTTCCTTAAAATAAAACAATACACAAATCAATATATAACACATCATTCTTATTATTATTATTATTATAATTATTATTTTTATTATCTTTATTATTATTATTATTATTATTATTATTATTATTATTATTATTACTATGATTATCACTATTATGTTGTTAATTTATTTTGATATGTATATATATAAAGTAAAATTAATAATAAAATTTGTCAACACATAAATATTTTCTACACAAGAACTTCGCGTGTTTTGATTTTCCTATTGCACATGGGGATACGTAGGCGCAAGGTCTTTCGCTTTTCAAACCAAATTAATAATTCGCGGACAAACCGGACACGACAACATCATATATACAAACCAGCTAAACTAGTTTTTGGGATGATAATCCAAAGTATGCAAATAGAAAATACATCGGGGCTATGAGACCTATCAGACATCGCTCATAACCTTGGGGTATTCTCGGCAGACACCTGCACATAAGTCCTGCTCCAAGAATGTTATCTCCCCCATGATCACGTTAAAAAAAAATGGAACATGGACACACCAAACAAAAGTCAACTATTAGAGAATATTATAGGAACAATCATCCCGAAACAAAATAAGTACAACCACCAAAAGAAAGACACTAAGGCCCTATACAAAAAAAACTATTCTTATCATCCACTAGCAACTACAATAGTAAGGGCGACCTCTACACACTGCACAAGTCCCATCTCACGTAGATTTAAGAGTTTCCATTAATGTTATGCCAACATCAATTTTTAATTCTCTTACTCTTTGACCTTGACTGCGTACAAGTGTTACAATTCAATTGGAAAATAGGAGTAATGTACGTCTTGTTGTGTGGGTTGAGATCAAAGTTGCCTTACAAGTTGATCATTGCGTTGATATTGATATTTCTACTAACATAATTGATTTTGAAGACTTAGCTTCGACAACTAGTGTTGTACCATCCAATGAACAACCACCGACTATAGAGGTTAAACCACATCCTGAAAATTGGAAATATGCATATTTAGAAGGAAGTGGCAAGTTACCTATGATTATTTTAGCCGAACTTGAAGATGAACAGGAAGAGAAGTTCTTTCAGATTTTAAGAAAACACAAGAAGGCAATCAGATAGACCTTGGCTGATATTCTTAGTGTAAGACCCATAGTTTTACATTCTAATTTATGTTTTTTATGTGTATTTTGGTATTGAACCCCGAGGCTTTTTAGCCAAGTTATTGATATGTTGTGAGTTTAAAGCCCAAAAATATCTTTTGATGTCTTGATTAAAATTATTCGTCGATAAATAAATTAGATTAAGTACGGTCAATCTTTTGTCAAAGAATAATTTATTTATGTTACGAAGAATTTAATTATGAGCAGTTTGATTGAAAATATGTCGGGTTGCTAAAAATTGTATCTCTCAATTGAGTTGCGACGAGAGTGGATATTTTGATCAAATGGTTTGAGAGGTTATGGGTGAAATGGTAATTTTGATAAATATTTAGATATTTTTAGATATTTGATAAGTTATAATTATTATATATAAAAATATATATATGTTTGGAGGGAAAATGAAAGGAAGGAAAAAAGAAGAAAGGAAAACTAAAAGAAAACAAAAGGATTTCTCCATCTTACTCGCGTTTTCTCCATCTTTCTTCTCCATTCTTCTTCATTCGTTTCTTTAGCTTCTTTTGCTTCTAGAAAAGGAACCCAAGGCTTGGTGGGTGAGAGGACAAGGATTTTTCAGCTTCATTCTTCTCCTTTGATTTAAAAACAGAGAAAAATGGTGTTGGTGTTCTCAAAACTGTCAAACACAAATCTCCATGTTTCTTCTAGATCTATGCTTCGTTTCGCGAAGAGATAAAAGGGAAATGTTCTCACCTCCATGCTACGGTGCTAGTGAACTAACTTCGGAAGCGACGTGGCGAGCAGAGATTTTTGTTAGAATTACCCGCAGTACCGTAATCGCTCATTAAAGCTAACGTTAAGGTAAGGGCTCCTTCTAAACTTTTAGTTTGCATTTAGGGACTTATATGTGGTTGGGTGGAAAAGAAATTTGTTAGGGTTGAAGTGTTGATTTGGGGAAAATGAATTTAACTCATTTATGGGTGGTTTTGAGGAAATGAAATTTGATGTGTTTGAGTGGTGGGTTATGATCATTTGTGTTTGTCGTGTTTGATGTGCTCATAATTAAGATTATAAATTTTGAGATGTGTTTGTGTGGATTTTGTAGAAAAATGAATTGATGTGGTTTGGTGTGAATTGTGGATTGAATTTGAGAATATGTCTGAGTATGCTCTATGTGGAATTTGAAAATCATTAGAGTTAAACAAGTATTAAAAATGGGGAATCTTTTAATATTTGCGTTAACTTAATGATTGTCGTGAAAATCGTTAGAATTAAATAAGTATTAAAAATGGGTAATTTTTTAATATTTGCATTTACTTAATAATTGTCGTGGATAGAGTCAGATTATGCTCATGCATTTCATAGTACATGGCGACCGGATGGGCCATGGTTATAGTGCTGACTGGATGGGCCATGAGATGATTCCATGTGATTTATTTGTTCATCTTATCCTTGTCGGGATTGTCGCGTCGTGTAAGGTTTACGATAGACTGCACATTTTTTGTAAATTGTGTTGACCCGTGATATGAGGCACCTCGGTAAATAGAACTTCGACATGTGATAGGCGGTACATTTATGATTTATGTTTTTAATAAATCATGTTGACCCGTGATAAGCAGCACCCCAGTAATTTAGTACTCCGGCTTGTGATAGGCGGTACAATTATGATTTACGGCCCTTCGAGGAGGGTTTTGGTTTGGAATTCCGAGTACATGCATTTATGCATATACGCATTGCATTAGGGTGCTTGGCATGCGAGTCACCTTTGATTCGATATTATGATTGAGTGTTTGAACTCAAGTGGTTGTTGTGGTTGTGCTATAATTGCTTAGTGTGAATGTTTTGGATTTGTGTGTAAGTGGGATTGATTGTAAAACCTTTTCGAAACTCAAGTTCTCATGGTGATTGTGTTATGATTGCTAAGTGTGAAGGTTTTGGATTTGTGTGTAAGTGTGATTGATTGTAAAATCTTTTCGAAACTGAAGTTGTCATGGTGATTGCCTATAATTGTAAAGTGTGATTGTTTGGATTTGTAGGTAAGTATTGAATGATTTCAAAACCATTTTTAAAGCTGAATTTTGTTGTTTTTCTGTTGTTTTCTGATGTGTATTCGAATATAGAAGGTTGTATTCGAATACATACATGTTGTTTTTGCTGCTGACTTCTATGTAGTCGAATACAGAAGGCTGTATTCGAATACATACATGTTGTTTTTGCTGTTGACTTATGTGTAGTCGAATACATAAGGCTGTATTCGAATACATACATGTTGTTTTTGCTGTTGACTTATGTAACAACCTTGTATTCGAATACAGAAATGCTGTATTCAAATACAACAATGCAATTTTGTTAAAAACTTTATTTTTTAGCTTTGTTTATGCATGTTTGACATATGGAAACTCTTTTAAGGTGCATGCTAAGGTTAAAGGTTATTTTGTGCATTTAAAAACATAAATGTTATGTGTTAATTGTTAATTTCGCTTGGTGACCCTTTACAACTATTGGAGAAATCTGGGCTTTGCGCTCATATGAGATCAAGGATCTTCCCACTGGTTAATAGCCTTTGGATGGGAATGTAGTTGGACACACCTTATTGGAGCTGTGTTAGGAGGATCTTGTGGGGCGCGTGAATATCATCTAGGATGTATAGTTTTTGTAGAATGATCACATTAGGTTGACGTATAGGGACCAGATGTCTTTCTTTATGGGTAGTGTTTATTTTAATTTGGAAGATTGTACCTATACCAATATTGTTAGCGTGACATTTTATTTTGATGGGTTCCTTGTACAACTTTTGATGTTCGAATACTTTGGATTTTTATTTCAAAAACTATTCCGCTGCTTGTAAATATTTGTTATCATTGTCATTATGTTACAACTTAAATATGTATCCAAAAGTATTTCCTTCTTTGTTCGTTTGTTTTTATGAATTTGTTTTGAAAAAAAATACACTCGCGCTATTAAATATCGGGGTGTTACACCTGGTATTAGCTCATCCATGTATATGCATAGGATACTACTAGAGGATGGGGTAAAATAAGTTAGGCAACCCCGAAGGCAACTTAACCCATTAATTTTGGATGTTGTAAAAAAAAAAAGTGACCAAGCTCTAGCACGCAAGCATTATATACCCCATCTCTTGCACTTTCCCTTTTGGCACATTTGCCTATAGGAGGATGCCCTTTCGCCTAGGCAATGCTCCTGACACTTTCCAACGCTGCATGATTAGTTTTTACAGGTGCTTTAGCAAGGATTTCAGCAAGATAGCTCTTCCCCTTTCAAATTGGACCCTTCCTTTTGACATTATGTATGATGCCTTGATCATAACATTTGAGCACATGTTTCTAGCTTTTTAGTTTTGTATTTTCAAAGCTCTTTATAGCTTAGACTCATATTTTAGCTTGTTTCTAAACTTTGGGTCGAATTTGAATTATAATTTTATTATTTGAATTGGAATTTTATTATTTGTATTTTGACTCTTTCTCGCTCTGTAGGTCATAACGTGAGCTCTGGATATCAGATTGGCTTATATGGGCAAGCATTAGAAAGCTAAAACCGCAAGCTACAACTTTTGTGTTTGAAGAAAAGACAAATTCCGAACTTTATTGGGCCTAAATTGTAGATTTTATAATTTGTACTTTTATAATAATTTAGTTAGCGGGTCCCTTCTTTTAAAACCCTAAACTCAAAATCCCAATATCAAGTACTATATATTGGTAGTTTTGTTTCTTTTCTAAAGACGAAAAAATTTAGGATTCAAATTGCTACAAGAAATAAATGGTTTTTATTTTAATTTAATAAAAGGCTAATTTTATTAGATTAATCCACGAGTTCAGAGATTCATCAACACCTTGAGATTCAAGTTACCCTATCAATTTCGATTCATGATTATATTCTTATTTCTTTGATAATATTGATATTTTGATTGCTTAAATTGAATTTCAATAGGATTGATTAAATTTATTTATTACAATTTGGTTTCGGTTTCTAATTTAATTAAATCATAATTTTTCGACGCTTGATCGTTAATTGTAATATTTTGATGATTTTGATGCTTAATCTAATCAAAGAAACCAAATTCACATAGGATTGATTACGCTTGTTGGGTCAATTCTATAGTCAAATAAGAATAGAATCACAAATTAAAAATTAAACTCATTGATAGAATTTGTGATAGGTTTGAAACTCGAATAAGTGGATTAATCGTTTTGGTCATCTCTTATATAAAAAATCTAAAAAACGCTTTTTAATTTTAATTTTCAATTTGGTTATTATTATTTTATCAGAAGTTCTTACGAAACGATTCAAGTTATTACCTCTATTTACATTTTATAATTTGTATTTGACCCGTGTGCAATAGCGGATCATGCAATAAACTATGTAGTCGGAGCAATCCTTGCACAAAGGGTTTGTAAGGCTTCCCATGTCATTTATTATGCTTCTAGAACATTAGATTCTACACATGTAAATGATACTACATTGAAAAGGAACTTCGAAGGTTGTTATTTTCACTAACCATGCAACTTTGAAGTTCTTGCTGAAGAAACTATAAGCAAAACCGAGATTGATCTAGTGGATGCTGTTACTCGAAGAATTTGATTTAGAGATTAAAAATATTAGTGGAGCTAAATATTTCGTGGTGGATCATCTGAGCAAAATAGAAATGGATGAGAATGCCATCCCCATTCAAGATGACTCCCCTGATGAGCAACTGCTACAGTTGCGTGAGATAACTCCTTGGTTTGCTCATTTCGTTAATTATCTAGTTGTTGGAGTCTTTCATGCAGATGTATCCAGAACACAAATACACACACTGATTCCAAACAAGGAAATCTCAAACAAGGAAATCAAATAGATCTTAGACAAGATGGTTCAGCCAAACAGAAAAGATTCGAGCCACCAACTTGAAGAAGCTCTTTGGGCTTATAGAACAGCGTACAAAACACCAATAGGGATGTCCCCTTATCGGCTTGTGTTTGGTAAGGCATGCCACCTCCCAGTGGAAATAGAGCACCGTGCTTATTGGGTAGTCAAGAGTTGTAACCTTGAGATGGAAAAAGCAGGTTTGGAGAGAAAGCTTTTATTGCAACAACTTGAAGAGCTTAGACTTGAAGCTTATGAGAACTCTCGGATCTATAAGTAGAAAACTAAGTACTTTCATGATAAGATTATCGTTCAACTCCTTTCTTAAAATTATGGTTGGGAAACTTCGATCGAAGTGGATTGGCCCTTTTGTTATTACTAACATTTTTCCTCATGGTGTAGTGGAAATAAAAAGTGAAAACAACGAGAAAGTGTTCCAACTAAATGGACAACGCCTCAAGCTATTCTATGAGAGCTATGTGCTTGAAGATGTTACCATAGAAGAACTCTCCTTAGAAAACGCCACCTACACTGAAGTTTAAACATGTCCCTTTCCTTACTCTTATTTTATATCTCTCTTTGAAGTAACTTCTTCCTCCTCACCAGCCATGGAGGGATCAGTCTCTTCAGAGGTCACGTCGAGTCACAAGTTAAGTGGCGCAGGAATCTCAAAATAGATAACTACCAAAAGTGGGAGCTCTAACTTGACTCGTATATGTAGCATGCTTGAGATAGACTCGTATGCCTAAGTAACCATTGAGTGTCACTTAGGGAAGTCTAACGATGATTCCATAGTCAAGTTAACAATCGGTGGAATGAACTCGGGTATCATTTGTGGGCAAATACCAATTTCCACAATAATGTAAATGGTCACCAAATGAAATTAACAAATAGCATTTAACACTTTTGTCATAAATATAAACAATAACACTTAACAATTATCGCATGATAACAAACAATAACATAATATGTATATACAATTATCATATTATAACAAACATCACTTGCATGCCAAACATCCTAATGCAATGCTTATATGCCAATGTACATGATTCTAGAATTTCCAAACCCTCTTCTAGGGGCGTAAATCATAAATATACCGCCTCTCACAGACCAATAATAATTACCGAGGTGCCACCTATCATAGATCAAAATGATTTACTAGAGTGTAGTCTATCACAAATCTACATGACTATTAAATCCTCGTAAGGTTAAGGAGGACCAATCAACTCATGGAACCATCTTGTGGCCCATCATGGTCACCACTAACATTGTGGCTGATCACGGTGACCACTAATTATGTAATGCATGAGAATACTCTGACTCTTTCCCAACAATCATTATGTATATGTAGCAGTTAAAAGACTCCCCTTTTAATACTCATTACACGCTAAATTTATTTCATACTTTTCATAGAGCATACTCAAGACATATTATTATTAATAAAATTCACAACATGTAACAACACGTATTACCACTCAAAAATGCATCGTCACATCAATATTAATCATCCTATATTCACACATCAATCATAAATCAATCACACATATAAGGTCCATATGTGCAAACTAAAAATTTAGATGGAGCCCTTACCTTAGTTATAGCTTTTTCAACAATTATAACTATCAAAATCAAACAGAAAAATCTCGTTCGTACCGATACCTTTAATCAAATAGTGTCTGACAAAGTCAAATTAATCCCTTAAACTTTAACTACCTTAAAAATCAGACCTAGTCTCCTTAGGATTATCTCACGCTAACCATGGCCACATTACAACCTGAAAAAAGACATTTTGATCATGATGTGCATGTGTTTCAAATATAGATTATAGAGGTTGGTCAAGTGTATGGTAGTGCTAGTTTTCATGATGTGCTTGCCGATCGACCTAAAATCTAACCAACGCTCTAATACCACATTGTAACAACCTAATTTTTAGCAGTGCGAGTGCATTTTGTTTCAAAAAAACAACAACTTAGTGAAATAATATGTCTTAACAAAAAACAACAAGAATCATAACTAAGTACATCATATATACAAGCCAGCTAAAATAGTTTTTGGCACGATAATCCATAGTACACAAATAGAAATACATCGAGGCTATGAGACCTGACATCGCTCATACCTCTAGGATATTTTTGTCAGACACCTACACATAGCTATTGCTCCGAGAATGTTATCTTCCTCATGATCACATTAAAAAAATGGAACATGGACACACCAAACAAAAATTAACTGTTAGAGAATATCATAGGTACAATCATCCCGAAACAAAATCATTACAACCACCAAAAGAAAGACACTAAGGCCCGATACAACAAAAACCAATATGATCATCCACTAGCATCTACAATAGTAAGGGCGACCTGTACACACTGCAAAAGTCCCATCTCACGCATTATCTCTCTTCGAAGTACCTTCTTCCTCCTCACCAGCCATGGAGGGATCAGCCTCTTCAGAGGTCACGTCGACTCACAAGTTAAGTGGTGTAACACCCCGTTTTTCAAAGCGAGGGTGTGTTTTTTTTTTTCAAAAGGAATTAAAATAAAACAGATGAATAAATAAGGTAAACACCTTTAAATAACTAATTAAGTCATTATAATTTACAAGCAGCGAAAAAGTTTTCTTTTTCAAAATAAAAATCCAAAGCATGTCCTGATACCAACATTAGTACATGTACATCCTTCCAATATAAAATAGAAGTACCACAAAAGAAAGACATATGTGTCCTGAGTGACAACCTAGTCTGATCATTCTATACAAAACAAAAAAACTATACGCCTTGAGTAATCTCTACGCGCCCCGTGAGATCCTCCTAACGTAGCTCCAATCAAGCATTCCCATCCACATTTCCATCCGTAGCGCACGAACCAGTAGGACCGCCCTGACTCTCATCTGAGGGCAAAGCCCAGATTTCCACAATAGTTGTTAAGGGTCACCAACCGAAATTAACAGTTAACAAATAACATTTAAGTTTTCAAATGCACAAAATACCCCTTCCAACTTAGCATGAATCTTAAAAGGGTTTCCAAATGCTAAACATGCATAAACAAAGTTGAAAATTGAAGTTTTTAACAAAACAACATTGTTGTATTCGAATACAGCATCTCTGTATTCGAATACTAGGCTATTTCAGCATTCAACAGCAAAAACAGCATGTCTGTATTCGACTACACAGCAAGTCAGTAGCAAAACAGCATGTTTGTATTCGACTACAACAGTCTGTATTCGACTACACAGTAAGTCAGTAGCAAAACAGCATGTCTGTATTTGAATACAACTTCCTGTATTCGAAGACACAGCAGATCCAAACAATACTCGTATATGTAGCATGCTTGAGATAGACTCGTATGCCCAAGTAATCATTGAGTGTCACTTAGGGAAGTCTAAGGATGTTTCCATCATCAAGTTAACAATCCGTGGAATAAACTCGGGTATCATTTGTGGGAAAATACCAATTTCCACAATAATGTAAATGGTCACCAAATGAAATTAACAAATAGCATTTAACACTTTTGTCATAAATATAAACAGTAACACTTAACAATTATCGCATGATAACAAACAATAACATAATATGTATATACAATTATCATATTATAACAAACATGACTTGCATGCTGAACATCCTAATGCAATGCTTATATTCCAAACCCTCTTCTAGGGGCGTAAATCATAAATATACTGCCTCTCACAAACCAATAATAATTACCGAGGTGCCACCTATCACAGATCAAAACGATTTAATAGAGTGTAGTCTATCACAAACCTACATGACTATTAAATCCTCGTAAGGTTAAGGAGGACCAATCAACTCATGGAACCATCTTGTGGCCCATCACGGTCACCACTAACATTGTGATTGATCACGGTGACCACTAATTATGAAATGCATGAGAATACTCTGACTCTTTCCCAACAATCATTATGTATATGTAGCAGTTAAAAGACTCCCCTTTTAATACTCATTACACGCTAAATTTTTTTCGTACTTTTCATAAAGCATACTCAAGACATATTATTATTAATAAAATTCACAACATGTAACAACATGTATTACCACTAAAAAATGCATCATCACATCAATATTAATCATCCTATATTCACACATCAATCATAAATCAATCACACATATAAGGTCCCTATGTGCAAACTAAAAATTTAGAAGGAGCCCTTACCTTAGTTATAGCTTTTTCAATAATTATCACTATCAAAATCAAACAGAATAATCTCGTTCGTACCGATACCTTTAATCAAATAGTGTTTGACAACCTTAAAAATCATTTCTTACTCATAAACTCTTTAGAGTAGATTTTACTAAAAGGATTTACGATGAGTAAGGACTAATAATACTATTAAACACAACACACTTTCAAGATATAAAACTTATTTTTAGAAATTAACATCCTTTAATTTTTCAACGATTTCACTAACAATTTTTTGAAACGTTTTAAATTATTATACTAAATAAATTTTCACATAACCACAAATTTTCCGTAATTCAATTTTTTTCACAACTAAAATTTATCCAACTACAACAAAATTCGAAAATTATATCTTTTTACAATACCAAAATTTTTAAAATCAAATGATCTACATCATTTAGTTAAAACTAAATAAAAATTAATATTTTACAAATCAAACACACACACACTCGACTTTTAAAGCACCAAAAATTTGAGTTAATAACGTACTCTAAAGTTTTTCTTTTTAAACTGAGTTGAAGAGTAATTAAAAGAGTAATATTTTTAACTCGAAACATTTTAATTTCAATATAACTTTTTGCTTAAACTCATTAACTTACTTCAAATTTGAACTTTTTCACAACTTTAACAACTCTATATTACCTTGTAAAATTTCAACTTCAGTTCAAACTCATTTATTTGAAAATAACTCATTAAGTAACTTAAACACAAGAAAATCAAATTAGTTTCTAACCATTACTAACAAAATCATCAATAACATTTTACAGTTAGAAATTTGATCTATTAGTAACACTTTTTCTCTAAACCACCAACATTTTACAGTTTTCGAAACTGAGACAGAAGAATGATGGGATGAGGAATTGAAGGAAAACTGATTTCCTTGGCTGGCTGACGTGTGTATATATATATATATATATATATATATATATATATATATATATAACATATTACTAACTCTAACTGTAAGACCCTTAATTTTAAATCCTAAATTATACAATATTAGGATATTTTGTGTTGAGTTTCTTAGGCTGTTAGCCTAGTTTTTGGTATATAGTGAGTTAAATGCCAAAAATATATTTTTGGAAATTGGATAAAAATTATTTTTCTGAAAATAATTTATTTACGTTACGAAGAATTTAATACCGGACAATTTTGTTAAAAATATCTCGGGTTGCTGAAAATTGTATCTATTAATTGAGTTGTGACGAGAGTAGATATTTTTATCAAAATGGTTCTAGAAATGATGATTTTCATAAATATCTAGATATTTAGGTATTTATTGGTTTAGGTTTAATTATTATATATATATATATATATATATATTATATATTATTATTATTATTATTATTATTATTATTATTATTATTGGTAATATATATGTATTAGAAAGGAATGAAAGGAATAGGGAAATAAAACAAAAATGTTTCCTTCGTTCCCTGCCTTGCGACAGTTCTTCTTCATCCTTCTTTCTTCTCCTTTTGTTTTCTTTCTTTTGCTTCAAGAAATGAAACCCAAGGCTTAGTGGGTGAGAAAGAAAAGAGCTCTCAGCTTCATTCTTCTTCTTTGATTCGAAAACGAAGAAAAATGGTGTTAGGGATTTTCAAACTGTCAAACATAAACCCCCACTTTTTTTCTAGATCTAAGCTTCGTTTCGAGGAGAGATAGAAGGGAAAGTTTCTCACCTCCATGCTATAGTGCTAGTGAACCAACTTTGGAAGAGACATCGCGAGCGGAGATTTTATCGGAATGACTCGCGGTACCTTAATCGCTCATTAAAGCTGACGTTAAGGTAAGGGTTCCTTCCAAACTTTTAGTTTGCATTTAGGGACTTATTTGTGGTTGTATGGAAAAGAAATTTGTTAGGGTTGAAGTGTTGATTTGGGGAAAATGAATATAATGCTTTTATGGGTGAAATTTTAGAGTTAGCTTTTGGTGATATTGATGAGTGTTTTATGGAAAAGGAATTTAACTCATTTATGTGTAATTTTGAGGAAATGGAATTTGATGTGTTTTAGTGGTGGGTTGAGATAATTTTGTAGTTGTCGTGTTTGACGTTTTCATAATTAATATTTATAAATTTTGAGATGTGTATGTGTGGATTTTGTGGAAAAATGAATTGATGTGATTTTGTGTGAATTGTAGATTGAATTTGAGAATATGTCTGAGTATGTTCTGTGTTGAATTTGAAAATCATTACAGTTAAACGAGTATTAAAAATGGGGAATCTTTTAATATCTCTATTTACTTAATGTTTGTAGCGAAAATTGTTAGAGTTAAATGAGTATTATGAATGGGGAATCTCTTAAAATCTATATTTACTTAATGATTGTCGTCAAAATTGTTAGAGTTAAAGGAGTATTAAGAATGGGGAATCTCTTTATATATATATATATATATTTACCTAATGATTGTCTGCGATGGCTGCACATTTCGGGTATATTGTGCTGGCCCGTGATAGGTGGCACCTGGCTAAATAGTACTTCGGCATGTGATAGGCGGTACATTTAAGATTTACGTTTTTAGTAAATCGTGCTGATCCGTGATAGGTAGCACCTCGGTAATTTTGTACTTCGGCCAATGATAGGTGGTACAACTATGATTTACGACTCTTCGAGGAGGGTTTTGGTTTGGAATTCTGAGTCCATGCATTTTGGCATATACGCATTGCATAAGGGAGCATGGCACGCGAGTCATGTTTGATTTAAGATTATGATTGAGTGTTTGAACTCAAGTCATCATGGTGATTGTGTTATAATTGCCAACTGTGGATGTTTTGGAATTGCGTTTATGTGTTGTTGATTGCAAAACCTTTTCGAAACTTAAGTTGTCGTGGTGATTGTGTTATAATTGCAAAGTGTGGATGTTTTGGAATTGTTTGTAAGTGTGATTGATTGCAAAACAATTTCAAAACTCAAGATGTCGTGGTGATTGCGCTATAACTGTTAAGTGTGATTGTTTGGATTTGTGTGTAAGTGTTGATTGGTTTCGAAACCCCTTAAAAAGCTGAATTTTCCTGAATTTTGCTGTTTTTCTGCTGCTGTCTGATGTGTATTCGAATTCAACAAGCTGTATTCGAATACATACATGCTATTTTTGATGGGTTCCATGTACCACTTTTTGATGTGTAAATACTTTGGATTCGTATTTCAAAAAATATTCCGCTGCTTGTAAATTATGTTGACTTAATTGTCGTTGTGTTATGACTTAAATATTTATCCAAAGGTATTTCCTTATTTATTTCTTCGTTTTATTTCTTTGTTTTTATCAATTTGTTTTGAAAAAAAAAATACACTCTCGCTGTTAAAAAATCGGGGTGTTACACAAACCCACTAAAAACAAATTCATTCCTAGAATCGAACTACATGTCTTCATCTGGTGGGAGGTGAAGGTGATCGATTTTGACCGAAAATCCATTGAGTTCATGTAATAAGGTTTCATGGTTGTGGGCAATAGTGGTTTCTATGGTTTGAAAATGTGTATTGATGGAGGTGTCCATGTTATGAAATTGGGTAGTGATGAATGTTTGCAAAGAGTTTAGTTTGTCCATGACCATGCGACTAGACACATGATCATCATCAGATGTCGTTGCATGTGCATCTTCTTCTTCTTGGGCAGCAGTGGAAGACTGGCCCATATCCCCTTTATGAACATATGCTTGAAAACGTGTATTGATGGAGGTGTCCATGTTATGAAATTGAGTAGTGATGAATGTTTGCAAAGAGTTTAGTTTGTCCATGACCATGCGATTAGACACATGATCATCATCAGATGTCGTTGCTTCTGCATCTTCTTCTTCTTGGGCAGCTGTGGAAGATTGGCTCATATCCCCTTTATGAACATATGCCTGAAGCGGTTCATTCCATATGATTTTCATACTTGGAAGCACACTTAAATCAAGTAGATTTTCCTTGGATGCTTTATACATAACATCGTCCAAAAATCCACTTTAAAGTAATCCAATATTCTGGTGACTTCCATAGCATAAGGTAAACCAATAGCATTCATGGACGCAAATAAGACATAACGGACAAAATAGGACCAGTTGAGTGAATATCCTTCAGACATGAAATACATAATTTGAAGTTCAAATTTAGAGATCTTAGAGTAATTTCAACCTTTAGGAACTAGAATATAACTCAAAAAGTAATGCAAAAGCCTGTAGTCAACGGTTAGATATCCAACTCCATACCGTTGCCTTGCAAATTCTGAACCAGCTTGTGACCTCTTATGTGCCATGGTGTCCTTGTCAAATCGACATAATGAGACATAAGCATCATATATGGTGAAATTTTCCCATTCACATAAATTACCTGGCCTAAATTTCTCACCTTCAAATGGAAGCTGCAATATTTCCCCAATAGTTAGAGTGTTTAACTCAATAATTTTTCCTTTAACCTGAGATATTAACTGATACCCTTCTTTCTTGAGATTTCAGTAAAATACCCTAACTAAGTCAGGATAAATAGGACCGTTATAGCCAATGAATTCCTCCAAATGATGTGCCCTAAGTAACTCAACAAACTTAAAAGTAGAAAAGTGTAACACCCCGATTTTTAACAGCGAGAGTGTATTTTTTATTTTTTTTAAAACATATTTATAATAACAAAGAAATAAATAAGAATATACTTTTGGAAAAATATTCAAGTCGTACACAACGACAAATGAGTCAATAAAATTTACAAGCAGCGGAATAGTTTTTTTAAATACGAACCCAAAGTATTTACACATCAAAAAGTGGTACATGGACCCATGAAATAAAATGTCAAGGGGACAATATTGGTATAGGTACAGTCTTCCAAATTAAAATAGATACAACCAAAAAGAAAGACATCTAGTCCCTATACGTCCACCTAATCTGATCATACTACAAAAACTGTACAACCCGAGTAATCTCCACGTGCCTCGCAAGATCCTCTAACACAGCTCCAATCAGGTGTGTCCAATTATATTCCCATCCATAGGGTACTAATCGGTAGGATGGCCCTGGTTCTCATCTGAGGGCAAAGCCCAGATTTCCACAATAGTTGTAAAGGGTCACCAACCGAAATTAACAATTAACACATAACATTTAATTTTTTAAATGCACAAAATAACCTTTCAACATAGCATGCACCTTAAAAGGGTTTCCATATGCCAAACATTCATAAACAAGGTTGAAAAATGAAGTTTTTAACAAAACAACACTGCTGTATTTGAATATTGCATCTCTGTATTCGAATACAAGGCTATTTCAGCATTCAGCAGCATAAACAACATGTCTATATTCCAATACAGCCTTCTGTATTCGACTACACAACAAGTCAGTTGCAAAATAGCATGTCTGTATTCAAAATGGTTTTGCAACCAATCACACTTACAAACAATTCCAAAACATGCACACTTGGCAATTATAACACAATCACCATGACGACTTGAGTTCAAACACTCAATCAAAATCTTAAATCAAACACGACTCGCTTGCCAAACACCCTAATGCGATGCGTATATGCCAAAATGCATGGACTCGGAATTCAAATCAAACTATCAGAGAGTAGAAAATCGTAATTGTACAGTCTCTCACAGACCAGCACTTATTACAAAGGTGCCACCTATTACAGGCCCACACGATTTATTAATTTTTAGCCTAACACAAGTCTTAAACCACTATTCCAAACAAAACCCTCAGCGAGAGGCGTAAATCATAAACGTGCAGTTTCTCACGAACGAACACGAGTGCAGTCTCTCATGGAAAAACACGGGTCCAGTCTCTCTCGGACAAACACGATTTTCAAGGGTGTAGTCTCTCACAGACAAACACCAGTGCAGTCTCTCTCGGACAACACAATTTACCAGGGTGTAGTCTCTCACGAACAAACACCAGTGTAGTCTCTCACGGATGAACACAATTTACTAGGGTGTAGTCTCTCACGAACAAACACCAGTGCAGTCTCTCACGAACAAACACCAGTGCAGTCTCTCATGGACAAACACAATTTACCAGGGTGTCGTCTCTCACGGACAAACACTAGTGCAGTCTCTCATGGACAAACACAATTTACTAGAGTGTAGTCCCTCACGGACAAACACAATTTACTAGGGTGTAGTCTCTCACGGACAAACACCATTAAGTAAATGCAGATATTAAAAGATTCCCCATTTTAATACCCATTTAACTTTAACAATTCGGAAGACAATCATTAAGTAAATGCAGATATTAATAAATTCCCCATTTTTAATATCCATTTAACTCTAACAATTCGAACGACAACCATTACGTAAATGCAAATATTAAGAGATTCCCCATTTTTAATACCCGTTTAACTCTAAGGATTTTCACTACAAACAATAAGTAAACAGAGATATTAAAAGATTCCCCATTTTTAATACTCGTTTAACTCTAATGATTTTCACGACAAACATTAAGTAAACAAAGATATTAAAAGAATCCCCAATTTTAATACTCGTTTAACTCTAATGATTTTCAAATTCCACACAGAACATACTCAAACATATTCTCAAATTCAATCCACAATTCGCACCAAATCACATTAATTCATTTTTCCAAAAAATCCACACAAACGCATCTCAAAATTTATAAATATTAATTATGAACACGTCAAATACGACAACCACAAAATTATCTCAACCCACCACTCAAACACATCAAATTTCATTTCGTCAAAACCACACATAAATGAGTTATAATCATTTTCCACGAAACACTCATCAATATCACCAAAACCCAACTCTAAAATTTCACCCATAAAAGCATTATATTCATTTTCCCCAAATCAACACTTCAAACCTAACAAATTTCTTTTCCACACAACCATAGATAAGTCCCTAAATGCAAACTAAAAATTTGGAATGAGCCCATACCTTAACGTTAGCTTTAACGAGCGATTACGGTACCGCGAGTAATTCTCGTAAAATCTCCGCTCGCGATGCCGCTTTTAAAGTTAGTTCACAAGCACCGTAGCATGGAGGTGAGCAACTTTCCCTTCTATCTCTTTACAAAATGAAGCTTAGATTTAGACGAAATATGGAGGTTTGTGTTTGACGGTTTTGAAATCCCTAACACCGTTTTCGAATCTGAGAAAAAGAAAAAGACAGAGAGAAGAAGTCGAACAACAGGGGAATGTTTTCCTTTCACTCACACTTGGTTTTCTTGAAGCCAAAGAAAGAAAAGGAAGGAAAAGGGAAAGGGTTCGCGCAAAGGGAGAGGCAGCGTTTCTCTATTTTGCAATTTTCTTCCTTTCCTTTCTAGTGTATATATATATATATATATATATATATATATGTATGTATATAAGTTATAATAATATATAATATATATATATATATATATATATTATACTTAAAACCAAACCCAAATGAATATTTAACAACTCTTACACACATCACTTCACTCACATCTCAAACTATTTTGATAAAAATATCTACTCTTGTCGCAACTCAATTGACAGATACAATTTTCAGCAACCCAAGATATGTTTAACATAAGGCCACACAAGCTTGCTTTTTACAAGACCATGATACTAATGCATTACATAAGAATGGAAAGTGGTGCTTGTGCTTTTTTCGATCAGTTTTACATCCTACATAGTCAGAATCATAATATCCAACTATACTACATATGTTACCCTTTGGATACCATAAGCCAACATTGGTTGTCCCTTTTAAATATTTCATAATTCTTTTTAGTGCTACAAGATGCGATTCTTTAGGATCTTCCTCAAATCTTGCACACAACAAACACTAAACATAATATATGGCCGGCTACCCGTTAGATATAAAAAAGACCCAATCATACCTCAATATTTTGATATATCTATTGAAATACGAGATTCATCTTTATCTATATAGGTTCCATAGCCCATAGGAGTTGCACTTTCTTTGCTATTTTCCATTTCAAACCTCTTTAACAATTCCTTGCAATATTTTGCTTGATTTATAAAAATGCCATTCTTGAGTTGCTTGATGTCGAGTCCAAGAAAATAGTTTAACTTTCCCATCATAGACATTTCAAATTCTCTGTGCATCATTAATGAGAATTCTTCACATATTTGATTATTGGTTGATCCAAATATCATATCATCAATGTAGATTTGAACCAGTAAAGTGTGATCATTAGTTCTTTTAATGAATAATGTCTTATCAACTTTACCCTTTTCAAACCCCTGTTCACATAAGAAGTTACTTAGCCTATCATACAAAGTTCTTGGAGCTTGTTTCAAACCATAAAGAGCTTTCTTTAATTTGAAATCATGTGAAGGATTCTTGAAGTCTTCAAAGTCGGGTTGTTGTTTGACATAACTTCTTCATTAATGTACCCATTGAGAAAAGAACTTATGACATCCATTTGAAACAATTCAAAATTCATAGAACAAGAATAAGCAAGTAATAATCTAATTGCTTCTAGCCGTTTTACCAGAGCAAATGTTTCATCAAAGTCAATTCCTTCTTCTTGATTGTATCCTTGAGCAACTAATCTGGCCTTCTTTCGAACAACTATACCATTTTCATCTATTTTATTTTTAAACACCCATTTTGTACCAATTAAGTGTTTATTTCCAAGATTAGGGACAAGTTCCCATACTTTGCTTCTTTCAAATTGGTTTAGTTATTCTTGCATGTCAAGTATCTGTTGATCATCTTTAAGTGCTTCACCAATCTTGGAGGGTTCTATTTGAGAAACAAATGTCATATTAAAGCAAGCATCTTGTAGTTTTAACCTTGTTGTTACTCCTTGGTTGATATCACCTATAATATTGTCAATGGGATGATCTCTATGGGTTCTCCATTCTTTAGGAAGATTATCATTTTGATCTTGCTGCTGATTACTGACTTTATTCTCTTGATTTAGTTGATCATCTTGATTGTCTTTGTTTGTATCATCACTTATTAAATCATCATCATCATTAGAGATGATTTTGTCCTCTTTCAAGGGATTAGTTTATCAAATGATACATGCATAAATTCTTCGAATAACAAAGTTCTCTTATTAGAAATTCTAAAGGCATAACTAGATAATGAGTAACCAATAAAAATACATTCATCATCTTTTTGCATCCAAAAATGTGAAAGTGAGAGATATTGGGTTTTCTACCTTTGTAGAGTTCATATGGAGTATTCTTTAATATTGGTCGAATTAGAACTCTATTGTACACATAACAAGTTGTACTTACAACATCAGCCCAAAAATATTTTGGTAAACTTGAGTCGCTTAGCATGGTCGTTGTAAGTTCAATCAATGATCTATTCTTTCTCTCAACAACTCCATTTTGTTGAGGTGTTCTTGGTTCAGAAAAGTTATAGAATATTCCATTTTCTTCACAAAATTCTACAAAAGAGGCATTTTGAAATTCTCCACCATGATCACTTCTTATTGATACTTATTTGGTTTCTTGTTCATTTTGGACTACTTTGGCATAGTTTTTAAATTTTTTAACAGTTTCATTTTTATGTGCCAAAAGTAAGGTCCAAGTGAACCATGAGTAATCATCAACAATGACTAGTCCATATAAATTTCCACTAAGACTTTTAGTTCTTGATGGACCAAATAAATTAATATGTATCAATTGAAGTGGTCCAGAGGTTGATATGATATTCTTGGGTTTAAATGATGTTGGACATTTGCTTGTTTTTGATATTATTGACAAACATACATCATTAAATAAATCTGACATGGTAAACTGAGAAAAATTTCAGGACCAACAACTCAACCCTACAAACTTGAGACAATTGTTTGGAACTTAAGAAATCAACAAAAGCTTGAAGATTCACAAGCAAATCGATTAGTCAAATCGATTCTGTAACAGGGTTGAATGAAATTATGCAGTCTGGGATTAAGCAATCGATTGGCAAAATCGATTTGCACATTTGAGTATGATATCAATCGATTAGGCAAATCGATTGGTACATCTATCAGAAAATAAATTGTGCAAGTCAGAGAGCCAGTTAGCCTTAAATCGATTAGGCAAATCGATTGGTTAATTCACCAGGATTGAACTGATTGCTCACATCGATTAGACAAATCGATTGGTATATTTACTAAAATTAAAATGTGCAAGTCAGTAGCCTGCCTTGCAATCTAATCGATTTGGCAAATCGATTGAGCCAATCATATCTGTATTGTTAATTGTCTACATCGATTGGCATAATCGATTTCAAATGTCACAGAGCCAAACCAACAATGACCAATTCGATTGGATGAACCAAACAATGCAATCGATTTACCCAAATTAACTTCAAAATGAATTTGGTCTGGGACATACGCAATCGATTAGCACAATCCTTTAACATACTTCTGTTGAAATAAGTTTGGCATCAATCGACTTGGTAAATCGATTGAATGAACCAAACAATGTAATTAGCTTCAGACTTAAATCCACAGTTGATTAGACACATCGATTATGTTGTTTTAAATCAACTTTGTATCTTGTCAAATCGATTGGGCAAATCGATTCATGAAAATCATTGTCTCTGGAACCAGTGAAATCGATTGACCAATTCGATTGGTACAAAAGTTTTTAGAAACAGAGATGGATTAAGGATTATGTACATGGTTGAATCGATTGAGCACATCGATTGTTTTGATCTCGTTGTTGGAACAAAACACCACAAATCGATTATGCACATCGATTCAAATATGAACATTCATCCAAGTCTGAAGAACTCAGGTAAACTAATCGATTAGGTAAATCGATTAGTATGTGCAGTTTCAAGATTCAAGAAAAACAAGATTCGCGAAATCGATTGGACTAATCGATTAGCATGCTTTACAACCTTCAGAAATCGATTGGCCTAATCGATTTACATGTTGTTTTTCCTGAAACTATATAAACTGCATTTACTCATTTCTTCTAATAACTTGTGGATAACATTTTTGATAATACACCTTCACAACATACACAATACTACTAATCCTTTCTCAACTGATATTACTTTGAATATCTTTTTCAGCCTAAAACAATCTACATTGTTGATCAACAAGGATTGAAAAAGACAAAATTGAGAAAGATAGCTTTGAGAAGAATGAATATCAAGAACGTTGTATATTTGATCTATTTCAATTTCTGTAATTCAAATTATATAACCAAATTACTCTAAGAAAATCCAGTTACAACTGGTAGTGATCTTTTGTGATTGAGGGATCTCATCAAAAAGACACTGGACTGAAATCTTGGAAGAGTTTGTTGGAGATAAACTCTGGGATTCAGGGAGATAAGATTAGAATAGAAAAGAATAGTTTAAGATTGATAGGCGAGGAGCTGGAACATCTGTAAACTAATTCTAAGACATTCTATTGGAAAGGCTAAGATCCGATTTGATCTTAGGACTGGATATAGGCCGTCACAAAGCGGCTGAACCAGTATAAATATCTGCGTACACTTTTTCTTTCCCTTATCTCATTTAAATTTCTGCAATTATTGTGTTCTTGATATTGATTGAATGCATGATAAAGATTATGTGATAAATAGCTTTGCATGACAAATTGTTTTGACATGGCTGCATGAAAATCAATATCTTGAATACTAATTGTTTTTGATGCATTTCTCCATATAATCAATAACTGATGTTGTTTGACATTCATTAAAATTGATTATTAGGGACCTTCCGTAATCTTGTGTTTTGTAAATTTACAATTTATGAAACTGTTGCGCATATTGTTAGAATAGATATCTTTTTGCATACATTTCCATAAAACTGAGGCCTAAATTACCATCAATTGGCATCAAGAGCCTACATTTGTAAGAGTAACTCTCATCAAAAGATCATGGCATCTGATTTCCTAGGAGAGGGTGCGTCGTTAGCAAGGCCCCCTGCCTTTAACGGTGCTACATACATGTATTGGAAACAACGCATGCTAATTTTTCTTGAAGCTAGTGGTATTGACATTCTTGATGCTGTAGAGAATGGACCATTTGTGCCAACCATAGCAGGTACTAGTGAATCAGCAATCCTATAGCCTAAAAGTGACTGGTCTAAAGATGACAAAAAGAAAGTTAGGTACAACGCCAAAGCCAAGAACATTATAACTGCAGCCTTGAGTCATGATGAATTCTTCAGAGTCTCGAATTGCAAGACAGCGAAACAAATGTGGGATACACTCCAGCAGACGCATGAAGGAACCACAGACGTAAAGAGAGCTTGGATAAATACTCTCATGCACGAGTATGAATTGTTTAGCATGAAGAAAGAAGAATCAGTCAACGACATGCAGACTCAGTTTACACACATAGTCAACAACCTAAATGCCTTAGGCAAAAAGATTGATAATGATCAGCAAATTGGAAAGGTAATGAGGTGTCTTACCAGGGAATGGCAACCAAAAATCACTGCCATTGCTGAATCAAAGGACTTAGGAAGTATGACAATAGCTACCTTGTTTGGTAAACTTAGGGGAGCATGAAATGGAGCTACATAGACTCAATGAAGCTGAACAACTTGACAGAAAACGTAAAGGATTGTCGTTGAAAGCCCAAACACATCAGTCTAAATCTGAACATGGGAGTAGCTCAGATGAACCTAGCAGTGAGGATAATGAAGAACCTGAACTGGGGTTACTTGTCAAGAAGTTTAAGAAATTTCTAAAAAAGAAAGACAGCAAATTCAGAAAACAACCCAGCTCAAAGAACAATGACAGTAAGACAATCACATGCTATGAATGTGGAAAAACTGGTCATATAAAGGCTGATTGTTACAAGCTGCAGAACAAAAACAAAAATTCCAAAACTAAAGGCAAGGAACCAGCTCAGAAAAACAGAAAAGCATACATTGCATGGAATGACAATGAAGAATCCTCCACATCTTCAGAAACTGAAGAAGCAAATCTGTGCCTCATGGCTAACACGGATTCTGAATCAGAAAGTGAGGTAAGTTCACAATATAATCCTTCCTTTGATGAACTGCAAGATGCATTTAATGAACTGCATGCTGAATATGTTAAATCTGTTAAGCAGTTAGTTAGCCCAAAGAAAATGCTTGAACAACAGTGCATGTTGCATGATCAAATGAAAACTGATTATAGGAAAATTGATTATTAGGGACCTTCCGTAATCTTGTGTTTTGTAAATTTACAATCTATGAAACTTCTGCGCATATTGTTAGAATAGATATTTTTTTTGCATACATTTCCATAAAACTGAGGCCTAAATTACCATCAAATGACACCATAGTTTGCTTACCATTTTGACAAGCATCACATAATTTATCAGGTAGCAAGCCTTCCTAAAAATATTAGATGAGAAGTTGTTTAGAAATCTAGTGATGAGGAAAGCTTGACACTAATTTCTTGAATCTCTGCCAATACTCATGTAATGATTCCCTGTCAATCTGCTTGATGCCTCATATTTCTTTTCTGATTGAAGCAACTCTTGAGGTAGGGAAGAATTTTTCTAGAAACAATATCTGAAGAACTTTCCAACTTGTAACAGAACTTGGTTGAAGGTAGTATAACTTGTCCTTGGCAGCATCTTGGAGTGAAAATGGGAAGGCTCTTAGCTTAATGTCGTCTTATGTCACTCCTTAATGCTTCACGGTGGAACACACAACATGGAATTCCTTCAAGTGTTTGTAGGGATCCTCACCTACAAGACCATTAAACTTTGGAAGGAAGTGTATTAAACAAGATATAAGTTCAAATGGTACAATAACTTCAAGATATGTCATACATAATGCATTATAATTGACATTAGGTGCATCAAGTTGTCTTAAGGTGATATTATTCGCATCAGCCATATTTTGCAGCAAGTTATCTGCAAAATACATGTTTTTGATGAAGGCAAAGTGTAAGGCCCATAGTTTTAAATTATAATTTATGTATTTTGATGTATTTTGGTATTGAACTCTAAGGCTTTTTATCCAAGTTATTGGTATTTTGTGAGTTTAATGCCCAAAAATATCTTTTGATGCCCGATTAAAATTATTTTTCGATAAATAAATTAGATTAACTACGGTGAATCTTTTTTTGAAGAATAATTTATTTTCGTTACAAAGAATTTAATATCGGACAGTTTTGTTAAAAATATCTCTAGTTGCTGAAAATTTTATCTATCAATTGAGTTGCGACGAGAGTAGATATTTTTATCAAAATAAAGTAATGATAGGAGTAAAGTTATGTGTGTAAGAATATTTAGAAAATTGTTGGTTTGGTTTAATTAGAATATATATATATATATATATTGTTTGGCGAGGGTGTATTTTTTTTTTTTTTTTAAACAAAGGAAAATAAAACAGAAAAATAAATAAGGTGACACCTTTGGATAAATGTTTAAGTCAATATAATTGATACACAGCGGAATAGTTCTCTTGAAATATAAATCCAAGGTATTTACACAACAACAAATGGTACATGGAACCCATTCAAATAAGATGTAATACTGACAATATTAGTAAAGGTACAGTTTTCCAGTTCAAAATAACGTAATCCAAAAGAAAGACATCTGTTCCCTCTATGTCATCCTAATCTGATCATTCTACAAAAAAACTATAGCTATACACCCTGAGTGATCTCCATGCGCCCCGTAAAATCCTCCTAATATAGCTGCAGTCATGCATTCCCATCTACATTCCCATCCACAGGGTATGAACCGGTAGGATCGTCCTGTCTCTCATATGAGGGCAAAGCCCAGATTTCCACAATAGTTGTAAAGGGTCACCAACCAAAATTAACAATTAACACATAACATTTAAGTTTTTAAATGCACAAATAACCTTTCCACTTAGCATGCACCTTAAAAGGGTTTCCATATGCTAAACATGCATAAACAAAGTTGAAAATTGAAGTTTTTAACAAAACAGCATTGTTGTATTCGAATACAACATCTCTGTATTCGAATACAAGGCTGTTTCAGCATTCAGCAACACAAAACAGCATGTTTGTATTCGAATACAACAGTCTGTATTTGACTACACAACAAGTCAGTAGCAAAACAACATGTCTGTATTCGACTACACAGTAAGTCAGTGGCAAAAACAGGATGTCTGTATTCGAATACAGCTTCCTGTATATGAATACACAACAGACAACAGCAGAAAAACAGCAAAATTCAGCAATTTTCAGCATTTTAAAGGGTATCGAAACCAATCATCACTTACACACAAATCCAAACAATCATACTTAACAATTATAGCGCAATCACTACGATATCTTGAGTTTTGAAATGGTTTTGCAATCAATCACACTTACACATAATTCCAAAACATCAACACTTGGCAATTATAACACAATTACCACGACAACTTAAGTTTCGAAATGTTTTGCAATCAAACACACTATCACACAATTCCATAACATAACTCTTAGCAAAATCAACACAATCACAATGACATCTCAAGTTTAAACACTCAATCATAAACTTGAATGAACACACTTACACACAATTTCAAAACATACCGCTTAACGGTTACAACGTAATACGCACACAGAGAAGATGAACCAACGAATCACATGGAATCATATTGATGCGACAATCCCCACACAGACAAGATGAACCAACAAATCACATGGTATCACCTTGACTCGACAACCCCAACACAGACAAGATGAACCAACAAATCACATGGCATCACCTTGACTCATCAATCCCAACACGGACAAGATGAACCAACAAATCACATGGCATCACCTTCACTCGACAATCCCAACACGGACAAGATGAACCAACAAATCACATGGCATTACCTTGACTCGACAAGCCCAACACAAACAAGATGAACCAACAAATCACATGGCATCACCTTGACTCGACAATCACAACACAGATCAGATGAACCAACAAATCACATGGCATCACCTTGACTCGACAATCCCAACATGGACAAGATGAACCAACAAATCACATGGCATCACCTTGACTCGACAAGCCCAACACAAACAAGATGAACCAACAAATCACATGGCATCACCTTGACTCGACAATCCCAACACAGACAAGATGAACCAACAAATCACATTAATTCATTTCTCCACAAAATCCAATCATAAACATATCAAATCTCACAAGCATTAATCATGAACATGAAAAATACGATGAACACAAATCATCACAACATACCACTCAAACACAAAAAATTTCATTTACTCAAAATCATACATAAATGGGTTAAATTCATTTTCCACGAAACATAAAACCCCACGTTAGAATTTCACTCATAAAACAATTAAATTCATTTTCTCCAAATCCACTCCAACCCTAATAAAATTCTTTTCCACACAACCACGGGTAAGGCCCTAAATGCAATCTAAAAGTTTGGAAGGAGCCCTTACCTTCACGTAAGCTTTAACGTGCGATCACAGTACCGCGGGTAAATCCGGTAAAATCTCTGCTCGCAACTTCGCTTCCAAAGTTGGTTCCCTAGCATCGTAGCGTGGTAGTGAGTAGCTTTCCCTTCTATCTCTTCGTGAAACGAAGCTTAGATCTAGATGAAACGGGGAGGTTTGTGTTTGACGGTTTTCAAATCCCTAATACCGTTTTCGAATCCGGGGGAAAGGAAGAAGCTGAAAACATGATCTTTCTCACCCACTAGCCTTAGGTTTCAATTTTCGAACTCAAAGGAAGCAAAGAAAGCAAGGAAAAGTATAACAATGGAGGAAAGAGGAAGTTGGCGCGAGAGATGGGGAGAGGGAAAATGCTTTCTCTTTTCTTTTGGTTTTCCATTCTTCTAATTTCCTTTCCTCCTATTTCCTTTTCTTTCTTTTCTTATATTTCCTTTCTTTTTCCTTTACATTTCCTTTTTTCCCTTTTCCTTCCAAAGAAACATATATATATTTATATATATTAATTACTTTTAACAAATATCTTCAAATCTAGATATTTATTCAAATTACCATTTCACCCATAACGCATTAAATTCTTCGTAAAAGATTCATTGCAGTTAATTTAATTTATTTATCGACGAGTAATTCTAATCGGGCATCAAAATATCTTTTTGGGCATTTAAGCTCACAAAATATTAATAACTTGGCTAAAAAGCCTCCGAGTTCCATACCCAAAATACAAACAGTGTAATTTAAAATTATGGGTCTTACAGACTGCTTCTTCTTCTTCCTTTAGTTCGGTTTCCTTCCCTCGCCATCACTTTATTCTTCTTCCTTCGGCTTCAAGCAAAAGAAACATTTTCCCCTACTTCTGCTTCTCGCCCATGATTTCCTTCTTCTTCCTTTGGTTTCAAGAAAAAGAAGGAAAAGTGTTGGTAGTTTGAAAACAAAACCGCAAAACACAAACCTCCATATTTCGTCTAGATCTAAGGTTCATTTCGCAAAGAGATAAAAGGGAAATTTGCTCACCTCCACACAACGGTGCTAGTGAACTAACTTTGGACGCGACGTTGCAAACGGAGATTTTATCGGAATTACTCGTGGTACCGTAATCGCTCGTTAAAGCTAATGTTAACGTAAGGGCTCCTTCCAAATATTTAGTTTGCATTTAGGGACTTATCTGTGGTTGTGTGGAAAAGAAATTTCTTAGGGTTGAAGTGTTGATTTGAGAAAAATGAACTTAATGCTTTTATGGGTGAAATTTTAGATTTAGGTTTTGGAGATATTGATGAGTGTTTTGTGGAAAATGAATTTAACTCATTTATATGTAGTTTTGAGGAAAGGAAATATGATGTGTTTGAGTGGTGGGTTGAGATAATTTTGTGGTTATCGTGTTTGACGTGTTCATAATTAATATTTATAAATTTTGAGATGTGTTTGTGTGGATTTTGTGGAAAAATGAATTAATGTGATTTGGTGTGAATTGTGGATTGAATTTGAGAATATCTCTTAGTATGTTCTGTGTGGTATTTGAAAATCATTAGAGTTAAATGAGTATTAAAAACGGGGAGTCTTTTAATATCTTTGTTTATTTAATGTTTGTCGTGAAAATCATTAGAGTTAAACGAGTATTAAAAATGGGTAATCTTTTAATATCTCTATTAACTTATTGTTTGTAGTGAAATTCGTTAGAGTTAAATGGGTATTAAGAATGGGGAATCTCTTAATATCTGCATTTACTTAATGGTTGTCATCCAAATTGTTAGAGTTAAATGGGTATTACAAATGGGGAATCTTTTAATATCTGCATTTACTTAATGATTGTCGTCCGAATTGTTACAGTTAAATGGGTATTAAAAATGGGGAATCTTTTAATATCTGCGTTTACTTACTGGTGTTTGTCCGTAAGAGACTACAACCTATTAAATTGTGATTGTCCGTGAGAGACTGCACTTGAGTTTATCCGTGAGAGACTACACCCTAGTATAATGTGTTTATCTGTGAGAGACTGCATTGGTGTTTGTCCGTGGGAGACTACACCCTATCAAATTGTGTTTTTCCGTGAGAGACTGCACTAGTGTTTGTCCGTGAGAGACTACACCCTATTAAATTATATTTGTCCGTGAGAGACTGCACTAGTGATTGTCTGTGAGAGACTACACCCTAGTTAATTGTGTTTGTCCGTGAGAGACTGCATTGGTGTTTGTCCATGAGAGACTGCACTGGAATTTGTTCGTGAGAGACTGCACTGGTGTTTGGTCGTGAGAGACTAGACCCTAGTAAATTGTGTTTGTCCGTGAGAGTCTGCACTGGTGTTTGTCCGTGAGAGACTGCACTGGTGATTGTCCGTGAGAGACTACACCCTAGTTAATTGTGTTTGTCCGTGAGAGACTACACCCTAGTAAATTGTTTTTGTCCGTGAGAGACTGCATTGGTGTTTGTCCGTGAGAGACTACACCCTATTAAATTGTGTTTGTCAGTGAGAGACTACATTGGTGTTTGTCCGTGAGAGACTACACCCTCGTAAATTGTGTTTGTCCATGAGAGACTGCATTGGTGTTTGTTTGTGAGAGACTACACCCTAGTAAATTGTGTTTGTCCGTGAGAGACTACACCCTAGTAAATTGTGTTTGTCCATGAGAGACTGCACTGGTGTTGGTCTGTGAGAGACTACGCCCTTTAAAATCATGGTTGTCCGAGAGAGACTGTACCCGTGTTTGTCCATGAGAGACTGCACTCGTGTTGGTTCGTGAGAAACTGTACGTTTAGGATTTACGCCTCTCGCGGAGGGTTTTGTTTGGAATTGAGGTGTAAGACTTGTGATAGGCTAAATATTAATAAATCAAACGGGCCTTTAAGAGGTGGCACCTTGGTAATAAGTGCTTTTCTGTGAGAGACTATACAATTACGATTTTCTACTCTTAGAGAGTTTGATTTGAATTCCGAGTCCATGAATTTTGGCATATACACAGTTCATTAGGGTGTTTGGCACGCGATCATGTTTGATTTAAGATTCTGATTGATTGTTTGAACTTAAGTCATCATGGTGATTGTGTTATAATTGCCAAGTGTCGATGTTTTGGAATTGTTTGTAAGTGTGATTGATTGCAAAACCTTTTTGAAACTTATGTTGTCGTCGTGATTGTGTTATAATTGCCAAGTGTGGATGTTTTGGAATTGTTTGTAAGTGTGATTGATTGCAAAACCATTTTGAAACTCAAGATGTCATGGTGATTGCGCTATAATTGTTAAGAGTGATTGTTTGGATTTGTGTGTAAGTGTTGATTGATTTCGAAACCTTTTGAAAAGCTGAAAAATGCTAAATTTTGTTGTTTTTCTGCTGCTGTCATATGTGTATTCAAATACAGCAAGCTGTATTCGAATACAGACATGCTATTTTTGCCACTGACTTACTGTGTAGTCGAATACAGACTATTGTAGTCGACTACAGACATGTTGTTTTGCTACTGACTTGCTGTGTAGTCGAATACAGAAGGCTGTATTCGAATACATACATGTTGTTTTTGCTGCTGAATGCTGAAACAGCCTTGTATTCAAAAACAGAGATGATGTATTCGATTACAACAGTGTTGTTTTGTTAAAAACTTCATTTTTCAACCTTGTTTATGAATGTTTAGCATATGGAAACCCTTTTAAGGTGCATGGTAAGTTGAAAGGTTATTTTATGCATTTAAAAACTTAAATGTTCTGTGTTAATTGTTAATTTCGGTTTGTGACCCTTTACAACTATTGTGGGACTCTGGGCTTTTCTCTCAGATGAGAACTAGGGACATCCTACCGGTAAGTACCCTATGGATGGGAATCTAACTGGACACACCTGACTGGAGTTGTGTTAGAGGATCTTGCGAGGCACGTGGAGATCACTCGGGTTATACAATTTTTGTAGTATGATCAGATTAGGTAGACATATATGGACTTGATGTCTTTCTTTTTGGTTATATCTATTTTAATTTGGAAGACTGTACCTATACCAATATTGTCCTCTTGACATTTTATTTGATGGGTCCATGTACCACTTTTTGATGTGTAAATACTTTGGGTTCGTACTTCAAAAACTATTCCGCTGTTTGTAACTTTTGTTGACTCATTTGTTGTTGTGTACGACTTAAATCTTTATCCAAAAGTATTTTCTTATTTATTTCTTTGTTATTATGAATCTGTTTTAAAAAATAAAAATACAGTCTCGCTGTTAAAAATCGGGGTGTTACAATTGTGGTATCAGAGCTTTGGTTTAGGATTTCTTTGGGGCTGTGGAGTTTTGGTTATAGATTGTAGGTCAACCTGTAGTTTTGTAGTCGTTATTTGATCAGGTGTCAGGGTAATTGGTCTGAGTTTTCAGATAAGGGGTAGTTATTATGTGTTGATATAGTCGAAAGTTAGTTTTGGAATTATTCAAAGTAGCGTTAACACTCTTCTTGATGTTGGCTTTGGGGAAACACTACCTCTAAGAAGGAACGACGTTGTAAGAATGAACGTCAGTGGGGATGATCAAATGGTTGAAGCTACAAATAACATGGATGTTTCTGCTGTTGCATAGACTACTGCAAAGACTTTGCGGGATCTAGAGAAGAAGGAAAGAGAGATATGTGCTATTGAGTCAAGAGGATTGAATGATTTTCGTCGTTATCATCCTCCAAAGTTGATTAGTGGATTCAGTGGATTCAAGAAATGGATTCAGTGGATTCAGGAAAAAAGTTGATCAGTGGATTCAAGAAATGGAAAAGATCTTCGAGATGACGGATTGTCAGGCAGAGTTGAAGCAAATCATGACGGCATGGAATTTATGAAATGGTTCCAAGGACACAGAAGCTCTGTGTTGGTGTTAACTGGTAGATGATGAGTATGGATGGATTAACATTAGACTAATAAGGGATTTCAAGTAAAGATCTAAGGGGAGGACTTTTGTTAAGTATTAGATGTTTTCCTGGTAGATTTTAGGATGAAACTGGATGAAGTTTGACAACTGTCAAAGAGATGTGAACATCATGGAATTGTTGAGAAGATGAGGCTTCCATTTGGAATAGCATTTGTTGCTTAGGTGTCAATGAAAGAGACTGGTATTGAAGTTAAGGGAGCGCTGCACATTAGGAGTAAATACTCCTTTGGTTAGATAAAATACGCTTTGAGGAATAGTCGATACCTTGAGGGATAAAGTTGAGCATTCGAGTTAGACTAGATTCGCAACTTGGATTATTAAGTATGAATCTCATGACGAGTATAGGAGTGAGACTATATATTTTGTTAATAAGTGACAAATCTCTTTGTGGTTTAGGAGATAGTAAGTATGTATAGTGATATTGGATGAATCTATAGACACATAAGTGTGAATTTTGAGCGATGTTCGGAAAAACATAATGAGTTAAGCCTTGATGTATTTAACTCTATGTTGTCATTAAGTGGAAAGTGAAGTATCGAGTACGAGAATACTTCAAGATTGCAGTAATATCAGTTTTGAGAGTCTATTAAAGGATGGAAATTACTAAGAGGATGTTAATATTTTGATAGGTCGGAACGATTATTGGAGATTTGATATGGGATCCTAAGATGGTTGATTTTTTTTAGTTGATGATTTAAAATCCGCAAGGTTGGATGGAGGACCAAGTAATGCTTAAAACTTTCATAATCGAAGGAGTTGACGCAGGCAAGAGATAAATAATTCATGTTAAGGATGGAAGTGTTTGGAGATTTTGGGGATCAAATTTTAGAATCCTATTAAATGATAGAAGTGGAAAAGAAGAGATGTAACGAATGATTTATGATTTAGTTGTTGGTCTTGGGAAATTAAGCGTTGAGATTTAATATGAGTGTTTTAGTGACTAGATGAACAATGAAAGGTATGTGGGTCTTTGAGATATTTTACTGCAAAATTTATGACGATGAAGTTATAGATAATTATTTCTTAGGAAATGCTTATGGGGAACGTTTGAGAAATAATTCTTTACTTGAGTGCATGTCATGAGGGTTGTTATTGTGTTCGTACCCAAGGTGTTAAATGTTTGTTTGATAGGAAACAATTGAACATGAAATGGAAAAGTTTGGTGGAAATTAGTAAGCCTTGATTTATTGGAATCACTATAATGAAGATGTATCAAGGTTCGAGGTAGAAATTTAAGGTTTGTATAAATGGAAAAGTGATGGAGTGAATACAATGCCTTTGACCTGTCATAATGAAAGGATAATCATCAAGTTGCAAATGAAGGACACAGCGAAATTGAGAAGTATCAAAATAAATGTTGGCAGTAGATGTAGGAGAATTATTATTGAGTTTGTGCATAATTGTGAAGTATGTAAGAAATTTTCTAGTGAAGCGTGAATTTGAGGTGTTAGGCATGAGACAAATGTAGACCTTGATATATGAATTAAATTCAAGTTGGATTTTATTGGAAATGTGACTCTTGAAATGAAGTACTTAACTGAAAAGAAGGTTGTGTGTCCTAAGTAGTATAGTCTTTGGCATGATTTTGAAAATATTTGAGGAAGCTTGGATCACCAAGCAAATGTAGGGATACAATTATTAAAGTTATAATTGGAATAACATACTGATAAGAACACTACGGTTGACGTAGTTGTAAGACTAAAGAAAAATCGAGGATTTGTGGACAATGGAGAAATTTAGAAGTCCTCGATTGTAGTGATTGTTTTGTGCTCAGTGTGTTGGTGTCATACTTAGTGTTTTGGTTTGGTACCAAATGGATGTTTCGTACCAATTGGATGCAAATGAGGCTATTTGACATAGGTATTGGAAATTGTATTTCGTCGACAGGATCAAAATTATAGGAATATATAGGAAACTCCGTGGACCTTGAGAAGATTGTTTGACCACTTTTGCATTAGGATAACCTCAAGTGTAAGTCACAAAGAGCGCTATTACAGTTCGGTTAAGATAGTCTTAGCCTCCATCCTGGTTGTTGGCTATTTATTGACAAATTGAGGGACTGATCATCCTTAATCACTTGTTGATAGTAGACAAAATCATGTTGAATGGAATGGATGAATTTTGTCGGCTATGGTAGTGTGTAGAGTAATTAAGCACCCTATGAAAAGGGGTAGGCAACACTTTCATCGAGTAGGCCGGGTGAAACAAGTTGTGATTTGTATGTAGAATTTGAGTACAAACCTAGTGTGAATTATTACTTGTACTTTAAGTTTCGAGAACGAAACTAATTTTAGGGGGGTAGTAATGTAAGACCCATAGTTTTAAGTAGGTATTTTGATGTATTTTGGTATCGAACTCTAAGGCTTTTTTAGCCAAGTTATTGGTATTTTGTGTGTTTAATGCCCAAAAATATCTTTTGATGCCCGATTGAAATTATTTGTCGACAAATAAATTAGATTAACTACGCTGAATCTTTTGTCGAAGAATAATTTATTTTCGTTACAAAGAATTTAATATTGGACAGTTTTGTTAAAAAGATCTCTAGTTGATGAAAATTTTATCTGTCAATTGAGTTGCGACGAGAGTAGATATTTTTATCAAAATAAAGTAATGATGGGAGTAAAGTTATGTGTGTAAGAATAATTAGAAAATTGTTGGTTTGGTTTAATTAGAATATATATATATATATATATATATTGTTTGGCAAAGTTTGTATATATATATACTCAAGTGATAGGTAGGAAGGCAAAAAGGAAACAAAGGAAACAAAAGGGAAAAACAGAATGCCTTGCGTTTCTACTTCTTCCTTCAGTTCAGTTTCCTTCTGTAAGACCCGTAATTTTAAATTATACTTTATGTATTTTAATGGATTTTGGTATTGAACTCAGGGGCTTTTTAGCCAAGTTATTAATATTTTTGAGTTTATATGACCAAAAAGATATTTTGATGCCTGATTAGAATTACTCGTCGATAAATAAATTAAATTAACTGCGGTGAATCTTTTGCGAAGAGTTTAATGCGTTATGGGTGAAAGGGTAATTTAATAAATATATAAAGATGTGGAGATATTTGTTAATTATTATTAATATATATATATATATATATATATATAAAGAAAAGGAAAGGAAAGGAAGGAAATAGAAAGGAAAGAAAGAGAAAGGAGAGAAAGCATAAAATTTTCCATCTTCTTCCTCTACCCGCGTTAAACAACCCTTCCACCTCTTCTTCCATTTTTGCTTTTCTTTGCTTCCATTTACTCAAGAATAGAAACCCAAGGCTTAGGGGGTGATAGGACAAGGATTACTCAACTTGATTCTTCCTCTTTGATCCGAAAAAGAAGGAAAACGGTTTAGGGATTTCAAAACCGTCAAACACAAATCTCGCCGTTTCTTCTGGATCCAAGCTTCGTTTCGTGAAAGGATATAAGGGAAAGTTTCTCACCACTACACTACGGAGCTAGTGAGCTAACTTTGCAAGCGACATCGCGAGCAAAGTTTTACCAGAATTGATCGTGGTGCCGTAAATCGACGTTAAAGCTAACGTTAAGGTAAGGGCTCCTTCCAAACTTTTAGTTTGCATTTAGGGACTTACTTGTGGTTGTGTGGAAGAGAATTTGGTTAGGGTTAAAGTAATGTTTAATGGAGAATGAATTTTAAACCCATTTATGTATGATTTCGAGTATATGAAACTTGTTATGTTTGAGTGATGGATTGTGTTAACTTGTGTCGTCGTATTCGCCGTGTTCATACTTGATGTTTGTTGATTGATGTGTTGTGGTGTGAATTATGGATTGAATGTGGAAGTATGTTTGAGTTTGTTTTGTTTGGAATTTGAAAACCATTAAGTGAAACAAGTATTAAGAATGGGGAATCTCTTAATATCTTGTTTATTTAATGTGAGTTTGTGAAAATCGTTTAAGTTAAGTGAGAATTAAGAAGGGGGAATCTCTTAATGTCTCGTTTACTTAATGTTGTTTGAAAATCGTTTAAGTTAACTGGGCATTAAGAATGGGGAATCTCTTAATGTCTTGGTTGCTTAACGTTTGTTTTTGAAAAATCGTTTCAGTTAAATGAGTATTAAGAATGGGGAATCTCTTAATGACTTGTTTAATTAATGTCTTGTCTGTGTTGAGATTGTCAAGTCAAGGTGATGCCATGTGATTTGTTGGTTCATCTTATCTGTGTTGGGATTGTCGAGTCAAGGTGATGCCATGTGATTTGTTGGTTCATCTTGTCTATGTTGGAATTGTCGAGTCAAGATGATGCCATGTGATTTGTTGGTTCATCTTGTCTGTGTTGGGATTGTCGAGTCAAGGTGATGCCATGTGAATTGTTGGTTCATCTTGTCTGTGTTGGGAATGTCGAGTCAGGGTGATGCCATGTGATTTGTTGGTTCATCTTGTCTGTGTTGCGAATGTCGAGTCAGGGTGATGCCATGTGATTTGTTGGTTCATCTTATCTGTGTTGGGATTGTCGAGTCAAGGTGATGCCATGTGATTTGTTGGTTCATCTTGTCTGTGTTGGGAATGTCGAGTCAGGGTGATGCCATGTGATTTGTTGGTTCATCTTCTCTGTGATGGGATTGTCGCGTCAAGGTGGTGCCATGTGATTTGTTGGTTCATCTTGTCTGTGTGGGTATTGCGTTGTAATCGTTAAGCGGTATCTTTTGAAATTGTGTGTAAGAGTGTTGATTTCAAGTTTATTATTGAGTATTTGAACCTGAGATGTCATTGTGATTGTGTTGATTTTACTAAGAGTTATGTTTTGAAATTGTGTGATAGCATGTTTGATTGCAAAACTATTTCGAAAACCCAACTTGTCGTGGTGAATGTGTGGGAATTGCTAAGTGTTAAGATTTGGAGTTGGGTATGAATGTGATTGAATTAGTTTATGTATTTATGGAAGAATATTCAGGAAAATCGATTGCCCAATCGATTGGCATTAAGTTAGTGGTTCAGCAATGCTGTCAATCGATTGTCCAATCGATTGCCCAGTTGATTGCCCAATCGATTGGCATTATGTCAGTGGTTCAGCAATGTTGTCAATCGATTGCCCAATCGATTGCCCAGTTTATTGCCCAATCGATTGGCATTGAATCAGTGGCTCAGCAATGCTGTCAATCGATTGCCCAGTTGATTGCCCAATCGATTGGCATTAAGTCAGTGGCTCAGCTATGTTGTCAATCAATTGCCCAATCAATTGTCGATTGATTTAAGCCCAGAGTTCAGATTTTTCAAAACAACCTTCAAGCAATCGATTTCCAAATCGATTGGCTTTGTGGGAATTCTTATTTTGAGTTAGATAATCGATTGCTCAATTGATTTATCCATGTTTTGGTTAGTTATGTATTACTTGATGGATTGAGAACTTCATTTTGATTTCATTTTTATTTGGCAAGTATTATATGCGCTTTTAGCATATGGAAAATCCTTTCAAGGTGCATGCTTAGTGGAAAGGTTATTTATGCATTTCAAATCTTGAATGTTATGTATTAACTGTTAATTTCGGTTGGTGACCCTTTACAATTTTTGTGGAAATTTGGGCTTTGCCCTCAGATGAGAGCCAGGACAATCCTACTGGTTCGTACCGTGCGGCTGGGAATGCTTGACTGGAGCTAGGTTAGGAGGATCCTACGGGGCGCGTGGTGATCACTCAGGGTTTTTAGCTTTTTGGTAGAATGAACAAATTAGGATGACATAGAGGGAACATATGTCTTTATTTTGAATTGTGGTTTTTTTTAAAATTGGAAGATTGTATCTTTACTACTATTGTCAGGATGACATCTTATTTTGATGAGTCCATGTATCACTTATGATTGTGTAAATTCCTTGGATTCATACTTTGAGAAACTTTTCCGCTGCTTGTTAAATTATAATGACTTAATTATTTATCCAAAGGTTTTACCTTATTTATTTCTCTGTTGTATTTTAATTTATTTAAAAAAAAAAATACACCCTCGCTTTGAAAATTGGGGTGTTACATTTGTGGTATCAGAGCTTTTGGTTGGGTTTTCTTTGGGGTTGTGGAACATTTGGTTATTGATCTTAGGTCAACCTGTAGGTTAGGAGTTGTTATCTGATCATGCGTCGGGTTAGGTGGTTGGAGTGGACAGGTCCGCAATAATTATTATGTGTGGATTGTGGAGGGAAGTTAGCTTTGGAATTTTATGTAGTGTTAAGATTCTAATTGATGATGGTTTTATAGGAACACCATGCCGCCAAGAAGGGATGACACTCCGAGAGCCAATGCTAATAGGGATGATCGAATGGCAGAGGCAATGAATAACATGGCTGCTACTGTTGTTGCACAAATTGCCGCCAAGACTCAACGCGATCTCGAAAAGAGGGAAAGAGAGATCCGTGCTGCAAAGTCAAGAGGGTTGGAAGATTTCCGTCGTTACAATCCTCCCAAGTTTAAGGGGGATGAGAACTCGGAGAAAGCGGATCAGTGGATCCAAGAAGTGGAGAAGATCTTCGAAATGATTAACTGTCAGGCGGCAGTGAAGGTCAACTATGCCACTTATATGCTGTTAGGGGATGCGGAGTACTGGTGGAGGAGTACAAGTTTGTTGATGAGGTCGGCCCACGAAGAGGTGAATTGGGAATCGTTCAAAAGAAAGTTTTTAGACAAATACTTCCCGATGAGCACCAGGACTAAACTGGGTTATGATTTCTTGAAACTACAGCAGGGAAACATGACCGTGGGCAAATATGCCGCTAAGTTCGAATCCCTATCAAGACACTTTAGGTTTTTCCGTGAAGAGATTGATGAACCGTTCATGTGTCATCGTTTCCAAGACGGACTAAAATATGAGATCCAGGATTCTGTCTTGCCTTTGGGAATTCAAGGTTTCCATGTCCTCGTGGAAAAATGCAGAGAAGTCGAGGACATGAAGAATAAGAGGGCTAGCCGAGGAGGGAATTTTAGTGCTGGAGGGCCTAGTCGGGTGAATTATCAGAACAACAAGGGGAAGCAAGTTGCTAAACCTTATAATCGACCCCAGAATAACAACGGTGGGCAGAATCGTCCAGGGAACCAAAATTTCGGGAGACAATTGGGACGAGTGGTTCGATGTTACCGATGTGGGGAAGAGGAACATTATGCTAATGATTGTACCTCTAATAGACCGACGTGCCATAATTGCCAGAAGCTAGGGCACTTTGCAAGGGATTGCACGGCTCCAAAGGTGGAACCAGTTATGAATGTAGCTAGGGCTACCTGTCCTACTGCTAGAGGACACATTTATTGTGTGAGTGCTGAAGAGGAGAATCCATCTGATAATCTGATTCAACGTGACTGTGAGATTGCAGGTAACACTTTAACTGCCCTTTTTGATTCGGGGGCAACCCTTTCCTTCATTCCTATGGATTGTGTGAATCGTTTAAAGTTATCTGTGTCCGCTTTACCTTTCGATTTGGTTGTCTCCACACCTGCTAAGGCTTTGACAGTAAATTCTGCATGTTTACATTGTCAAATAACTTTTCAGAACAAGGATTTCTTGGTTAATTTGATTTGTTTACCGCTACAATCACTCGAGGTCATTCTCGGTATGGATTGGATGTCTTATCATTATGTGATCTTGGATTGTGCTTGTAAATTGGTTCTTTTCCCCGAACCAAGAGTTGTTAAGTATTTAGCCGCTAACAAACTCCAAGTGTCGCTAAGTGAAGGGACTCATGAGTTTTTGTCTCTGGCTAATGTGGAGGCAAGGATAAATGTGAACATAGAAGATGTGACTCTTGTCTGTGTTGGGATTGTCGAGTCAAGGTGATGCCATGTGATTTGTTGGTTCATCTTGTCTATGTTGGAATTGTCGAGTCAAGATGATGCCATGTGATTTGTTGGTTCATCTTGTCTGTGTTGGGATTGTCGAGTCAAGGTGATGCCATGTGATTTGTTGGTTCATCTTGTCTGTGTTGGGAATGTCGAGTCAGGGTGATGCCATGTGATTTGTTGGTTCATCTTGTCTGTGTTGGGAATGTCGAGTCAGGGTGATGCCATGTGATTTGTTGGTTCATCTTATCTGTGTTGGGATTGTCGAGTCAAGGTGATGCCATGTGATTTGTTGGTTCATCTTGTCTGTGTTGGGAATGTCGAGTCAGGGTGATGCCATGTGATTTGTTGGTTCATCTTCTCTGTGATGGGATTGTCGCGTCTAGGTGGTGCCATGTGATTTGTTGGTTCATCTTGTCTGTGTGGGTATTGCGTTGTAATCGTTAAGCAATATGTTTTGAAATTGTGTGTAAGAGTGTTGATTTCAAGTTTATTATTGAGTATTTGAACCTGAGATGTCATTGTGATTGTGTTGATTTTACTAAGAGTTATGTTTTGAAATTGTGTGATAGCATGTTTGATTGCAAAACTATTTCGAAAACCCAACTTGTCGTGGTGAATGTGTGGGAATTTCTAAGTGTTAAGATTTGGAGGAATATGCAGGAAAACCGATTGCCCAATCGATTGGCATTAAGTCAGTGGCTCTGCAATGCTGTCAATCGATTGCCCAGTCGATTGCCTAGTCAATTGCCCAATCGATTGATTTAAGCCCAGAGTTCATATTTTTCAAAACAACCTTCAAGCAATCGATTTCCCAATCGATTGGCTTAGTGGAAATTCTCATTTTGAGTTAGATAATTGATTGCTCAATTGATGTATCAATGTTTTGATCAGTTATGTACTACTTAATGGATTGAGAACTTTATTTTGATTTCATTTACATTTGGCAAGCATTGTATGAACTTTTAGCATATGGAAAATCCTTTTAAGGTGCATGCTAAGTTGAAAAGGTATTTTGTGCATTTAAACACATAAATGTTATGTGTTAACTGTTAATTTCGGTTGGTGACCCTTTACAACTATTGTGGAAATCTGGGCTTTGCCCTCAAAATGAGAGTCAGGATGATCCCACCGGTTCGTACCCTCTAGACGGGAATGTGGATGGGAGTGGTTGATTGGAGCTACGTTAGGAGAATCTCACGGGGCGCGTGGAGATTACTTAAGGCGTATAGTTTTTTGTTATGTATAGAATGATCAGACTAGGTTGTCACTCAAGACACATATGTCTTTCTTTTGGGCTACCTTTATGTTAAGTTGAAAGGATGTACCTGTACTATTGTTGACATCAGGACATGCTTTGGATTTTATATTTTGAAAAACCTTTCCGCTGCTTGTAAATTTTAATGACTTAATTATTTATCCAAAGGTTTTAATGACTTAATGACATCAGGACATCAGGACATCAGGACATGCTTTGGATTGCCTAGTCGATTGCCCAATCGATTGATTGAAGCCCAGAGTTCAGATTTTTCAAAACAACCTTCAAGCAATAGATTTCCCAGTCGATTGGCTTAGTGGAAATTATCATTTTGAGTTAGATAATCGATTGCTCAATTGATGTATCAATGTTTTGATCAGTTATGTATTACTTAATGGATGGATAACTTTATTTTGATTTCATTTACATTTGGCAAGCATTATATGAACTTTTAGCATATGGAAAATCCTTTTAAGGTGCATCCTAAGTTGAAAAGGTATTTTGTGCATTTAAAAACATAAATGTTATGTGTTAACTGTTAATTTAGGTTGGTGACCCTTTACAACTATTGTGGAAATCTAGGCTTTGCCCTCAGATGAGAGTCAGGATGATCCCACCGGTTCGTACCCTCCGGACGGGAATGTGGATGGGAGTGCTTGATTGGAGCTACGTTAGGAGAATCTCACGGGGTGCGTGGAGATTACTTAAGGCGTATAGTTTTTTGTTATGTATAGAATGATCATACTAGGTTGTCAATCAGGACACATATGTCTTTCTTTTGGGATACCTTTATGTTAAGTTGAAAGGATGTACCTGTACTATTGTTGACATCAGGACATGCGTTGGATTTTATATTTTGAAAAACCTTTCCGCTGCTTGTAAATTTTAATGACTTAATTATTTATCCAAAGGTTTTACCTTATTTATTTCTCTGTTGTATTTTAATTTCTTTTTAAAAAAAAAATACACCCTCGCTTTGAAAAACCGGGTGTTACAAGTGCAGTTTTGTTAAAAACTTCATTTTTCAACTTTGTTTATGCATTTTTGGCATATGGAAACCCTTTTAAGGTGCATGCTAAGTTAAAACGTTATTTTGGGCATTTAAAAACATTAATATTATGTGTTAATTTTTAATTTCGGTTGGTGATCCTTTACAACTATTGTGGAAATTTGGGCTTTGCCCTCTTATGAGAACCAGGACCATCCTACCGAATAGTACCGTGTGGATGGGAATGTAGTTGGACACACCTGACTGGAGCTGTGTCAAAAGGATCTCGCGGGGCGCGTGAAGATCATCTGGGATGTATTATTTTTTGTGGAATGATCAAATTTGGTTAATGTATAGGGGCTAGACGTCTTGGTTTTAGGGTTATGGTTAATTTAATTCGGAAGACTGTACCTGTACTAATATTGTCAACTTGACATTTTATTATGATGGGGTCCATGTACCACTTTTTGATGTGTAAATACTTTGGATTCGTATTTCAAAAACTATTTCGTTGCTTGTAAATATTTGTTGACTTTGTCGTTGTGTACGACTTAAATATTAATCGAAAAATATTTCCTTATTTATTTCTTTGTTTGTTTCTTTGTTTTTATGAATTTGTTTTGAAAAAAGAAAATACACTCGCGCTGTTAAAAATCGGGGTGTTACAGAAATCATTATTCCTCTCCTTTATCCTTATTCCAAATCATATTGTATCACTTGTAAAAGAATGTAGTACTTTCTTAAAGTAGCTAAATCTAAGATAGTGGTGTACTATCTTAGAAGTGTTGTTAGAAGTTTGTAGCAGAAATCCCAAGGTGGAAGTTGTATATTTTCTGACAATAAGTGGATTAATCTCTTATGGTGTGCAAGAGGAATGGATGTACCCTTGGTTATAAGGGGAACCAGGATAATTCTATTGTGTACGTTTAGTTAATGTATTTACTTATTATTAGCTACTATCAAAAAACAAAAAATTCAACTACCATATAGCTGAACACAAGAAAATCTCCTAACATCTAATTCACCCCCGCCCTCTTAGACGTATCTCTGTACTTACAATTGGCATCATAACAGGTTCAAATAATTGAACATGCGCTAGAGGCGATGGATGGAAACTCTCAAGGATTTTGATTTCACACTGCAGTACCACCCTGGGAAGGCCAATGTAGTGGCTGACGCGTTGAGTAGAAGGAGTGTATCGGTGTCTTCTACAATTATGGCTAAACAACAAGAGTTGTGAGAAGCTTTTAGGGACCTACACTTGAACGTAGAGTTTGCACCGGGAATTTTTAAATTCGGAATGATTAGGATTTCTAGTGGACTACTTGAAGACATTGCAAATTCTCAAGATGACGCCTTAATTCAAGAGAAGAGGAACCTAATAGTGCAAGGGAAGACAACAGAATTCAATATTGGATCAGATAATATTTTGCGATGTAATGGTAGGGTTTATGTACCAGAAATTGTAGATATGAGGAAAGCGATTTTAGAAGAGGCCCATAAGAGTAAGTTGAGTATTCATCCTGGAGCAACAAAGATGTATCAGGATTTGAGGCAGAATTATTGGTGGCCAGGAATGAAGAGGCATGTAGCGGAGTATGTATCGACTTGTCTAACTTGTCAGAAAGCGAAGGTGGAAGATCAGCGACCTGCTGGGATGTTGCAAACTTTAGATATACCGGAATGGAAGTGAGACAGTATTTCCATGGATTTTATAACTGGATTGCCTAAAACGAGGAGAAAGAATGATTCTATATGGGTGATAGTGGATCGACTGACTAAATCCGCACACTTTTTGCTAGTAAAGACCACTTATAAGGTAGATCAGCTAACAGAGATTTACATTGCTGAAATTGTGAGGTTACACGGGGTACCATCGAGTATTGTATCAGATCGTGATCCAAAGTTCACATCACATTTTTGGGGAGCATTGCACGAAGCGTTGGGAACGAAACTACGATTGAGTTCAGCTTACCATCCACAAACGGACGGACAGACTGAAAGGACAAATCAGTCCCTTGAAGATCTGTTGAGAGCATGTGTATTAGATGATAGGGGAAGTTGGGATGATGTACTTCCGTTGATTGAGTTCACCTACAACAATAGTTTCCACTCAAGTATTGGAATGGCACCATGTGAGGCTTTATATGGGCGCAAGTGTCAAACGCCCTTGTGTTGGTATAAGGAGGGTGAAAATATGATTGTCGGACTAGAGATGGTGCAACAGACTACAGCTAAGGTAAGGAAGGTCAAGGAGAAAATGAATTTAGTTGAAAATGCAAGCGTATCTTGAAGGACAAGGAGACGACATATGCAAGCGTATCTTGAAGGACAAGGAGACGACATATGGGATGTAGTTGAAAATGGTCCTCACATTCCAAAAACAGTCATCAACTACAAAGAAGAAATAAAGATAAAAAAATTCTTGGACTGATGATGAAATAAAAAAAAGTGTTGTTCGATAAGAAGGCTAAAAATATGCTACAATCAACACTAGGAATGGATGAATTTTTCCTTATATCTCATTGTAAAACAGCCAAAGAAATATGAGATACATTGGAAGTAACTCATGAAGGTACCATTGAGGTAAAAAGATCTAAACTTAATACACTATCACAAGAATATGAGTTATTTCGAATGTAGCCCGGAGAGTCTATTTTAGACATACAAAAAAGGTTCTCCCACTTAACCAACCACTTGACGGCACTTGGAAAAATATTCACCAATGATGATTTAAATCTAAAAGTATTAAGATCATTAACAAGGGCCTAGCAACCAAAAGTGACAACAATCTCCGAAAAGAAAAGCCTATCCAAAATGTCTTTTTCTGCACTATTTGGAAAACTTCAAGTACACGAAATCAAATTTGGAAGGTTAGAACAAAATGAAAGTCAAGAAAAGAAGACCAAAAATGTAAGACCCATAATTTTAAATTACACTTTATGTATTGTAGTGTATTTTGGGTATTGAACTCGAAGGCTTTTCAGCCAAGTTATTAATATTTTGTGTGCTTACATGCCCAAAAATATATATTGATGCCCCGATTAAATTTGTTCGTCGATAAATAAATTAATTTAACTACTGAAATTTCATCTGTCAATTGAGTTACGACGAGAGAAGATATTTTTAACAAAGTGGTTTTGGAAGTTATGAGTGAAATGGTAATTTGACAAATATTTAGATATTTTGAGATATTTGTTAATTGTATTTAATATATAAATTTATATTTATATGATTGGAGGGGAATAAGAGAAAAGGAAAAAGAAAGAAAAGAAAAAAAAAAGAAAAGAAAGAAAGAGGAAAGAAAGAAAAAGAAAGGAAAAAACCAAAGAAAGGAAAAACGTTTCTTCCTTCTCCTTCTGCCTCGCGTGACCCCTTCTTTTTCTTGCTTCCTTTGAGTTCGAAAATTGAAACCCAAGGTTAGTGGGTGAGAAAGATCAAGTTCCCAACTCCTTTCCTCCTTCACGGATTCGAAAACGGGTTAGGGATTTCAAAAACTATCAAACACAACCCTCCCCGTTTCACCTAGATCTAAGCTTCGTTTTGCAAAGAGATAGAAGGGAAAGTTGCTCACTACCACGCTACGGTGCTAGGGAACCATCTTTGGAAGCGGCGTTACGAGCGGAAAACTTTACCGGATTTACCGCGGCACTGTAATCGCATGTTACAGCTAACGTGAAGGTAAGGGCTCCTTCCAATCTTTTAGTTTGCATTTAGGGACTTATCTGTGGTTGTGTGGAAAATAATTTTGTTAGGGTTGGAGTATTGATTTGGGGAAAATGAATTTAACTCATTTGTGTATGGTTTTGAGTAAATGAAATTTGATGTGTTTGAATGTTATGTTGTGTTGATTGTGTTCGTCGGATTCGACTTATTCAAAATTAATGCTTATGAAATTTGATATGTGTATGTTGGATTTTGTGGAGGAATGAATTGATGTGTTTTGGTGTGAGTTGTGGATTGGATCTGATAATAGGTTTGAGTTTGTTCTGTGTGGAATTTGAAAACCATTAAAGTTAAACGAGTATTAAGAATGGGGAATCTCTTAATGTCTTGTTTACTTAATGTGTGTTTTGTGAAAAGTGTTTAAGTTAACTGGGCGTTAAGAATGGGGAATCTCTTAATGTCTTGGTAACTTAATGTTGTTTTGAAAATCGTTTGAGTTAACTGGGCGTTAAGAATGGGGAATCTCTTAATGTCTTGGTTACTTAATGATGTTTGAAAATCGTTTAAGTTAACTGGGCGTTAAGAATGGGGAATCTCTTAATGTCTTTGTTACTTAATGTTTTTTTGAAAATTGTTTAAGTTAACTGGGTATATTAAGAATGGGGAATCTCTTAATGTCTTGGTTACTTAATTTTGTTTTGAAAATCGTTTAAGTTAAAAGAATATTGAGAAGGGGGAATCTCTTAATATGTCTGTTTGCTTAATGTTTGGCGTGAAATTCGTTTAAGTTAAATGAGTATTAAAAATGGGGAATCTTTTAATATCTTCATTTATTTAACGATTGTTGTGGATGGAGTTAGTGTATGCTCATGAATTTCATTTTGGTAAATTATGTTGACCCGTGATAGGTGGCACCTCGGTAAACAGTACTGACCCGTGATAGGTGGCACGTTTAAGATTTACTTTTTGGTAAGTTATGCTGACCCGTGATAGGTGGCACCTCGGTAAATAGTACTTTGGCCTGTGATAGGCGGTACATTTACGAGTTACGCATTTTCTTTTAGTAAATCGTGCTGACCCTTGATAGGTGGCACCTCGGTAAATAGTACTAACCCGTGATAGGTGGTACGTTTATGATTTACGTTTTTTTAGTAGATTGTGCTGACCCGTGATAGGTGGAACCTCGGTAATTGGTACTTTGGCCAGCGACAAGCGGTACAATTATGATTTATGGCCCTTCGAGGAGGGTTTTGGTTTGGAATTCCGAGTCCATGCATGTTGGCATATACGCATTGCATTAGGGTGCTTGACACACGAGTCGCGTTTGATTCAAGTGCATGATAGGCTGTTTGAACTTGAGATGACATTGTGATTGTGATGATTGTACTACGTGTCTATGTTTTGGAACAAATGGTGTGTAAGTGAAATTGATCGTAAAACCGTTTCGAAACTCATGATGTCGTAGTGATTGTGTTATAAATGCTAAGTGTTATGTCTTGGAATTATGTGATAACATGTTGAATTTAAAACTATTTCGAAGTTCATGATGTTGTAGTGAATGTGTGGAAATTGCTAAGTGTTAAGATTCGGAGTTGTGTTTGAGTGTGAATGAGTTTGATTATGTAATTTTGGAAGTATTGACAGCGAAATCGATTTACCCAATCGATTAGGTGATGAGTTTTCTTAGAAACAGTGAGAAATCGATTCAGCAAATCGATTGAATCCATTACAGGGGCTTTGTCTTTCAGGAAATCGATTTGCCCAATAGATTGGATCCAATACAGGGGCTCTGTCTTTCAGGAAATCGATATGTCCAATCGATTGGATTCAATACAGGGGCTCTGTCTTACACGAAATCGATTTGCCCAATCGATTTGGCAATACAGGGGCTCAGACCTTCATCAATCGATTTCCCCAATCGATTGATGTGAGTTTAAAGTTCAGTTTCACTAAAATAACTGCAGGAAATCGATTTGGCCAATCGATTGGCTCACTGTAAATCCTCATTTTGAGTTAGATAACCGATTTCTCAATTGATGTACCAATGTTTTGGTCAGTTATGTATTACTTGATTGATTGAGAACTTTATTTTGATTTCATTTACCTTTGGCACGCATTATATGAACTTTTAGCATATGGAAGATCCATTCAAGATGCATGCTTAGTGGAAAGGTTGTTTGTGCATTTAAAATCTTAAATGTTATGTGTTAAATGTTAATTTCGGTTGGTGACCCTTTACAACTATTGTGGAAATTTGGGCTTTGCCCTCAGATGAGAGCCAGGATAATCCTACCGGTTCGTACCCTGTGGATGGGAATGCTTGACTGGAGCTATGTTAGGAGGATCCTACGGGGCGCGTGGTGATCACTCAGACTGGTTAGCTTTTTGGTAGAATGATCACATTAGGATGACATAGAGGGAACATATGTCTTTATTTTGAATTGTGTTTTTTTTTAAATTGGAAGATTGTATCTTTACTACGATTGTCAGGATGACATCTTATTATGACGAGTCCATGTATCACTTGTTATTGTGTAAATACTTTGGATTCCTATTTTGAGAAATTTTTCCGCTGCTGGTTAAATTATAATGACTTAATTATATATTTAAAGGTGTTTATTTTAGTCATTTCTCTCTTTTATTTTAATCTTTTAAAAATAAAAAAAAAATAAAAAAAAATACACCCTCGCTTTGAAAAACGGGGTGTTACAAAAAACGTTGCTCTAAAGACCGACTCAAGAGAAAAAATCAAAGACAAAAATTCAGATGAAGATGAAAACATTACTTTCGTTGTTAAGAAATTTGGTAAGTTTCTTAAAAATGATAGAACTTTCAAATAGAAAAGTTTCAAAAAGAAAGATAGTTCTACTTCAAATCAAAACTTCACTTGCTATGAATGCGGGAAGCAAGGACATATAAAGATAGATTGTTCAAGCCTTGTTAAAAAGAATGCCATAAAAAAGAAAGACTTCAGGAAGGCATACATAGCTTGGGAACACAACGAAGTGAGTTCATCTTCAGAAACATAAAGTGAAGAAGGCGCTAAATATTGCATTGATGGCATTACATCAATTAGATGATGAAGAAGAGGTTAGTAACATAAATTCCGCTCATCATAATAAAACTAATAGTGAATTCATTATAGAATATAATGAGGCTCAAAACTCTATTAAGGAACTACTTATTGAATGTAAAATTCTGTTTAAACTAGTGTCAACACAAAAGAGACAAATCTCAAGTCTTCAGGAAAAAGTTGACATTATGGAAAAGAATTCTGAAAAACTAAAACAAAATTTTACATGCAATAAATGTGATTCCCTCTCTTTCATGATTGTTCAACTGAATAGAGTAATTGAACGATACGAAAAGGGACAAATAGGATTGGAAAATGTTTTAAATATGCAAAGATACTCAAATGACAAAAGTGGTCTTGGATATTCAAAATTTGATAAACCAAGCTTGAATAAGACAATTTTTGTTAAAGCAAGTAACCAATCTAATCAAGAAAAGATTATAATTATGAAAAAGGATCATCGTTATAAAGAAAGAAGTATTCAAAATAAATCTCATACACATGTTACTAAAATTAGATTTACTCCTACATGTTCTTAATATGATCTTAATGGTCACATAACTAATGTCAGTCACATTAGAAACATTGGTGTTCCAAAAGGGCATTACATATGGGTAAAGAAAGGTATTAACCATTAAGGACCCAAAACACATTGGGTACCTAATAAAATTTGATTTCAATTTTGTAGGTACCTCAAATATGTGGTACTTAGATAGTGGATGTTCTAAACATATGACGGGTGATATAAAAAAATTTCAGCCTGAACTCTTGAGTCAATGGGATATGTAGTCTATGGAGACAAAAAGAAAGGAAAAATGTTAGGCATTGGAAAAGTCGTTACAGCCCCATCCCCCTCGATTGAAGATGTCTTATATGTTGAAGGTCTAAAAGACAATCTCATAAGCATTAGCTAGCTTTGTGACGAAGGATACAAGATAGTCTTCAACAAAGATGAGTGCATCATCCAAAAAGAAGCTACAAGTGAAATCCAATTTATTGATAAGCGTTTCAAAAACATCTTTATACTTAATCTTGACGATTTATCCTTAAAAATGAAATGTCTTTTGGTAAGCGACAATAATGAGGCATGGCTATGACATAAAATAATTGCACATATTCACATGGATCATTTAAACAAATTGGTCAAGCATGATCTTGTTGTAGACTTACCAAAAATGAAATTTATAAAGCATAAATCGTGTGACGTGTGTCAAAAAGGTAAGCAAACAAAGAGTTCTTTCAAACCTAAAAACGTTATTTCAACTTCTAGACCACTACAATTGATACATATGGACTTGTTTGCTCCATCAAGAACCAAAAGTCTTGGTGGAAACTCATATGGACTAGTAATTGTTAATGATTACTCAAGGTTCACATGGACCTTATTTTTGGTAAGTAAAAATTAAGCTTTTAAAGCATTTAAAAACTATGCCAAGCTAGTCCAAAACGAACAATCAACCAAAATTGTATCAATTAGAAGTGATCATAGAGGAGAATTTCAAAATACTTCCTTTGAAGAATTTTGTGAAGAAAATGGAATTTTCCACAATCTTTCTGTACCTAGAACACCACAACAAAATGGGGTTGTTGAGAGAAAGAAAATATCTTTGGTAGAGCTCGCAAGGACTATGCTAAGCGACTCAAACTTACCAAAATAATTTTGGGCAGATGATGTAAACACAACATGCTATATTTCCAACCGAGTAATCATTCAGTCGATTCTTAAGAAAACTCCGTATGAACTCTATAAAGGAATAAAGCCCGATATCTCTCACTTCCACATTTTTGGTGAAGCACTTAAAGATGATCAATGGATACTTGCCATGCAAGAAGAACTCAATCAATTCGAAAGAAGCAAAGTATAGGAACTTGTTCCTAATCCTGGAAATAAACACATCATTGGTCCAAAATGGGTGTTTAAAAATAAACTTGATGAGAATGGTATAGTTGTCTGCAACAAAGAATGATTGGTCGCTCAAGGATACAATCAAGAGGAAGGGATTGATATTGATGAAACATTTGCTCTAGTAGCAAGATTAGAAGCCATACATTTACTACTTGCTTATGCTTGCTCTATGAACTTTGAACTATTTCAAATGGATGTGAAGAGTGCCTTTCTCAATGGATACATTAATGAAGAAGTATATGTCAAACAACCAGCTGGTTTTGAAGACTCCAAAAATCCCTCACATGTTTTCAAGTTAAAAAAGTCTCTCTATGGTCTAAAACAACCTCCAAGAGCTTGGTATGATAGATTACAGACCTTCCTATGTGACCGAGGATTTCAAAAAGGAAAAGTCGATACGACATTATTTGTTGAAAGAGATAATGGTCACACCTTATTGGTCCAAATTTATGTTGATGATATAATATTTGGATCAACAGAGAATAACATATGTGAAGAATTCTCTTCAATAATGCAAGGAGAATTTGAAATGTCCATTATGGGAAAATTATACTATTTTCTTGGCCTTCACATCAAGCAACTCGAGCATGGCATCTTCATAAATCAGGCAAAGTATTGCAAAGAATTACTCAAAAGATTTCAAATGGAAAACTGCAAGGAAAGTGCGACTCCAATGGTCTCCGAAACCAATGTTGATAAAGATGAATCACGTATTTCAATAGACATATCAAAATACCAAGGTATGATTGGATCTTTATTATATCTAACGGCTAGCCGACCAGATATTATGTTTAGTGTATGTTTGTGTGCAAGATTTCAGGCGGATCCTAAAAAATCGCATCTTGTAGCAGTAAAAAGAATTATGAAATATTTGAAAGGAACAACGAATGCAGGCCTATGGTATAAAAAGGTAGCGTATGTAGTCTAGTTGAATATTCTGATTCAGATTATGCAGGATGCAAAATGGATCGTAAGAGCACAAGCGGAACTTGTCCTATGTTAGGTAATGCATTAGTATCATGGTCTTGTAAAAAGCAAGCTTGTGTTGCACTTAGCACTGCTGAAGCTGAATACATAGCAGCAGAAAGTTGTTGTGCCCAAATTCTCTGGCTCAAACAGCAATTACATGACTATGGACTTGATCTTGGATGCATTCCACTAAGATGTGACAACACCAGTGCAATAAACATCTCAAACAATCCAATCATGCACTCTAGGATTAAACACATCGATGTACGTCATCACTTTCTGCGTGATCATGTGCTCAAAGGTAATGTTGAGGTAACATGTATAGATACACGCAATAAATTAGCTGACATCTTTACAAAACCTTTACCTAAAGACTTATTTTACAAGATACGAAGACATTTTGGCATTTAAAATTAAAACGATCTCTAAAAATTGCAAGGTACATATAAATTTGTCATCTTTATTCAAGTTCTAAAAATTCCTCTTGATAAATTGTTAGTGTTAATTCCTTGATGATTATCTTCTCTTAATATATGAATATATGCTTTACATGTGTAGTCGAATACACGTTCCTAGAAAAATGTGTATTCGAATACAACCAAAATTTAGTCGACTACACCTTCGCGTTTTTGCACAAATATAAAACCTGCTTCGTATTTTTATGGTTACTTTTAGACAAATATAAAAATTTATTTTTATGGTTATTTTTATGGTTACTTTTAGACAAATATAAAAATTTAGTCGAATACAATTATAAGCTTCCTCATTCCTTCCCAAAATCACGTCTAATCTTCCTTCCACCATGTTACCCATTCAACCAACCTTGCAAACTACATCAATCTTTACTTCTTTCTTGTCATTGAACATTAAATTTCTCACATCTGTCCATATTTCATCTCAAACCCATTTTTCACCAAAACTGTCAAAACCTCTTTCCTCACCATGGATGCACGCAAATGACAACCAAGAACCAAGCATGCATCACTAGGTCCCTCAAAAAAGAAAACAAAGAATCCAAAGATCAGATATTTATCCCTGCTTCTACACACACTAGAAGAAATCGAACAATTTTGTACACTCTACTTTGACAAGAGACTTACCATTCCAAAATTTGGTACTTTGAATTCTTTCTCTGCTTTAAAATTGTCTGCATTGCTCAAAGCCCAACATGTTGAAGAATTTATTGGTTACAAAGGTCTTGTCTATCCTGATTTAGTGAGGGTTTTTTATTGTAATCTCACCCAATATGGAAATGTGCTAGTGTCTCGCGTCAAGGGTAAAACCATTCGTTTAACCACCAAAACCAATGGAGTAATCTTGAACCTTCCCTTTGAAGGATAAAAACTTTGTCCCAATAACTTGGGTGAATGGGATGATATTTCTAAATATGATGCTTATGTTGCATTATGTCGGTATGACAAATGCACAATGTAACAAAAGAGGACTCAGGCTGGTTCAAAATATGCGTAACAACGGTGTGAAGTTGGGAATCTTACCGTTGATTATCGCCTTTTGCACTACTTTCTCAGTTACATTTTGGTTCCAAAGGATGGAAATTATTCCCATATATTGGAGTTTGAATTACAGATTATGTACTTTATGTATGAAGGATTGATGTCCACTAAACTGGGCATATTTTGTTAAATCTGTAATGTTTGGGTCAAGAGAAGCGATTGGCTTACCCTATGCTAAAGAAGTTTCTAGGATTTTGGAACACTTTGGGGTGGATTCTTCTACAGAAGTCATGCATACACCCACAAAGGAAAACTTGTTGGATTTAGGCGTCCTGCCTAGTATGAGGATCGTATGGAATATGGAGCTTCAGTCTTTTGTGCATAAAGGTGACCTTGGTAAAACATCTGATGCCGCTCAAGAAGACACTGTTGGCCCCTCAAATGCTGCTGCCCCAGCTGACGACGATCGCGAGGAAACAGCCTCCGATGATGAGCACTTTTCCAATCACATGGTCATGAGCAGACTTGACTCCTTACAGACCTTCATCACGACTCAATTCCAAAATCTTACCAGCTCCATCGACATTCGCTTTCAAATCATTGAAACTACTATTGCTCACAACCATGAAGCCTTATCTCGAGACATTAGTAGTTTATCTGATAAGCTTAATCATTTTCACCTTCCGTCAGATGTTGACATTAATCACATACCTTCAAGATCAACGGGGAAGTACGCATAAATTACGGGGGAGCAATGATTAGAATGATGCAATCTCTCCAAAACAACAACAACAACTTTTAGTCATAATCAAAAAGGGAGAGAATGTAAAATACATGTTTTTGATGAAGACAAAGACCAACGATTATCATCAAGACAACAAGCTCAAAGAGAAGTTCAAATATCTTTGATAAACATTAAATTCAAACATATTGGATGTTTAAACGTAAAGGTAAATGATACAACCAATAGCTCAAATACATGAGAAACATTCATATTTACATATGCATATAAAGTATTTTCAAAACTCAAAATTACATTAACAAATTCTTAAAACTATTATATTTGACAAAATACAAAGTTGTATTCAAATACAGCATAATGTATTCGAATACACACAACAAGTCAGTAGCTAAACCTTTAAATATGGATTCGACTACGACCTGCTATAGTCAAATATAAAGCAAGTCAGTGGCAAATTTCACGAATCTGTATTCGACTACATGAAAGGTGTATTCGAAGGCAAGGTGCAAATTTTGAATAAATCTGAAAGTTACAAAGAGGTGTATTCAAATACACACATCTTGTATTCGAATACAACTGGAAGCAATACAATTTTTTAGATCTAAAATGGCTCCATATCATTGTATTTGTTCATCAAACCTCTTGGATCATTGGCCACGAATCTAAAGAGATGTTTATGGATTATAAATACACCATAACTTCGTATCAAACACTACACAATCCTTGAATCAATACCTTGAATAACTTTGAACAAAATTTTGTTTTTTTACAAAGTACTTGCATTTCATTTTCATATCATTTAAAAAGGTTCTCAAAGTACTTGAAGTATTATTGGATTGAATTCATTATATCTCTCCTTTATCCTTATTAGAAATCATATTGTATCACTTGTAAAAGAGAGTAGTACTTTCTTAAAGTAGCTAAATCTAAGAAAGTGGTGTGTTATCTTAGAAGTGTTGTTAGAAGTTTGTAGCATAAATCCCAAGGTGGGAGTTGTACATTTTCTCACAATAAGTGGATTAATCTCTTGTGGTGTGCAAGAGGACTGGATGTACCCTTGGTTATAAAGGGAAGCAAGACAATTTTACTGTGTACATTTAGTTAGTGCATTTACTTATTATTAGCTACTATCTTAAAACAAAAAATTCAACTACCATATCGTTGAAAACAAGAAAATCTCCTAATACTTAATTCACCCCCCTCTCTTAGGCGTACCTTTGTACTTACATTGTCAATATTAGTATCTAACACTAACTCGTTAACACTAGCAGTTCTATTAAGTCTATGATGTAAATGAAATGACCTATCTATTGTAGTTCAAGAGAATGAGATTTAAAGAACCAGCCCTAGCCATGCATCATCATAACAATGCAATGCAAAATAACAATTCTGAAAATTCCAACAATGTCCCTTTTGCTAAAACTGAAGTGAAAAATCAAAAACCCTATCAAATAAAATCCAAAAAATATAAAAATACAACAAAAAATTTCTAAATATCAAATAAAGGCAACACCATTTTTTTGGAATTTTTGGAGAATAGGAAAAATTCAAAAAATTGAACAAAATGGTCTAAACAAAGGAATTTGAGATTTTGACCTTCGTTTCTCGTATAATTACTTTATTCGGGATTCCTATTCCTTGATTTTTTTTTTCTAATTTTCTGGCGAAATTTCAGAACAATTGGAGACAGTCGCCTAAAAATAAGGTTAATATCAGTTAATATTGTTATAAGAGATTCCCCGCAACGGCGCCAATTTGATATGATGTCGCACACGGGTCAAATACAATTAATAAATGTAAATAAAGGTAATAACTTGAATCGTTTCGCAAGGACTTCTGATATAATAATAATAATAATAATAATAATAATAAGAATAATAATAATAACCGAATTGAAAGTTAAAAATAAAAGGGGGTTTTCTAGATTTTTTATTTAACATGTGACCAAAACGATTAATCCACTTAATCGAGTTTCAGACCTATCGTAGATTCTATAAATGAGTTTAATTTCTAATTTGTGATTCTATTTTTATTTGACTATAGAATTGATCAAACAAGCGTAATCAATCTTATGTGAATTTGGCTTCTTTGATTGGATTAAGCATCACAATCATCAAAATATTATAATTATGTCAAATAAATTTAATCAATCTTGTTGAAATTCAATTAAAGCAATCAAAATATCAATATAATCAAATAAACAAGAATAGAATCATAAATTGAAATTGATAGTGTAAGCTGAATCTCAAGGTGATTATGAAACTCTGAACTCATGGATTAATCTTATAAAATTAGCCTTCCACAAAATTAAAATAAAAACTGTTTATTTCTTCTAGTAATCTGAATCCTAATTTTTTCTGATGTAGAAAAGAAACAAAACTGCCAATGTATAGTACTTGATATTGGGCTTTAGATTTTAGGAATTAAAAACTAGTGACTCGCTAATTAAAATTATTACAAAAGTCCAGATTATGAAATCTACAATTTAGGCCTAGTAAAGTTCGGAATTGGTCTTTTCCTCCAACACAAAAATTGTAGCTCGGATTTTTAGCTTTCCAACGGCTCCTCATATGCACCAATCTGATATCTAGAGCTCAAGTAATGACCTACAGAGCGAGAAAACTCAAAATACAAATAATAAAATTAAAATGCAAATAATAAGATTTTAGGTCATTTTGGTCTTTAATTTGTTTATTCGGACACATTTTAATTCCTATGCAATGTAGTTCCTCAAATAAGTGCATAAGTCTCGATGGATTAAGATTTTTGGCCATTTTCATTTAACTAGTTTATTCTAATCCATTTTGTTTCAATGGGATAAGATTTTGGTGATTTTAGTCTTCACTCTTCTTACTCGAGTCCATTTTGGTAGTTTGTCAATGTTGTTCGTTTAATAAATTCAATAGTTTCAATGGATTAAGATTTTAAGTCATTTTTCTCTTTATTAGGTTTATTTTAATCCATTTTAGTTCTAACTCAATGCAGTATGCTAATAAGTGGATTAGTCTCATTTTAGTTATAACCGATTTCATTTCTTCAACAATGTAGTTCCTCCAAAAATACATAATTCTCAATGGATTAAGATTTTAGTTCACTAAGGTCTATAATTGGTTTATACTAATCCATTTTAATTCTTAGGCAATGTAGTTTTCCCAATAAGTGCATAAGTTTCAATAGATTTTGAATTTAGGTTGTTTTCATCTTTAATAGGTTTATTCTAGTCCACTTGGTCTCTTAGGCAACGTTGTTTAACACATAAGTGCATAATTCTCAATGGATTAAGAATATAGGTCATTTGGCTCTCTAATAGGTTTATTCTAATCCATTTTGTTTCTTAGGCAATGTAGTTTGCCAATATGTTCATAAGTCTCAAGGGATTTAGAATTTTGGTCATTTTTGTTTTTACTAGGTTTATTCTAATCCATTTTGTTTGTTAGCCAATTTTGTTTATCGAATTAGTGCATAAGTTTCAATGGAATAAGATTTTTGTAATTTTAGTCTTCACTCTTCTTATTCGAGTCCATTTTAGTGGTTGGTCAATGTAGTTTGTTTAATAAATTCAATAGTTTCAATGGATTAAGATTTTAAGTCATTTTTATCTTTACTAGGTTTATTTTAATTCATTTTAGTTCTAACTCAATGTAGTATGCTGATTAGTATCTTAGTCTCATTTTAGTTCTAAGTCAATGTAGTTTGTGAAATAAGTCCATATGTATTGAGGGATTAAGCATTTAGGTCATTTTCATCTTTACTATTTTTATTCTAATCCTATTTGTTTCTTAGGCAATGTAGTTCATCCAATAAGTGGATAAGTTTCAATGGCTTAAGATTTTGGAAATTTTACTCTTCGCTCTTCTTATTCTAGGTTATTTTGGTTGTTAGATTAACTATAACCGATTTGGTTTTTTGGCAATGTAGTTCTTTCGAAAATGACGTAAGTCTCAACGGATTAAGATTTTAGTTTACTAAGTTCTATAATAGGTTTATACTAATCCATTTTAATTCTTATGCAATGTAGTTTGCCCAATAAGTGCATTAGTCTCAATGGATATTGGTTTTTGGTTATTTTCGTCTTTAATAGGTTTATTCTAGTCAATTTGGTTTCTTAGGCAATGTTGTTTAACACATAAGTGCATAATTCTCAATGGATTAAGAATATAGGTCATTTGACTCTTTAATAGGTTTATTCTAATCCATTTAGTTTCTTAGGCAATGTAGTTTGACCAATAAGTTCATAAGTCTGAAGGGATTAAGAAGTTTTGTCATTTTTGTTTGTACAAGTTTTATTCTAATCTATTTTGTTTCTTAGCCAATTTAGGTCATCCAATTAGTGCATAACATTTTGGTAATTTTAGTCTTCACTCTTCTTATTCGAGTCCATTTTGGTAGTTTATCAATGTAGTTCGTTTAATAAATTTAATTAGTTCAATGGATTAAGATTTTAAGTCATTTTTATCTTCACTAGGTTTATTTTAATCCATTTTAGTTCTAACTCCTTGTAGTATGCTAATAAGTGCATTTGTATCATTTTAGTTCTATGTCAATGTAGTTTGTCCAATAAGTGCATATGTATTGAGGGATTAAGCATTTAGGTCATTTTTATCTTTACTAGGTTAATCTAATTCTTTTTGTTTCTTAGGCAATGTAGTTAATCCAATAAGTTTATAAGTTTCAATGGCTTAAGATTTCGGTAATCTTAGTCTTTGCTCATATTATTCTAGGTTATTTTCGTTGTTAGTTAGTGCAGTTTGTGTAAGACCCATAATTTTAAATTATACTTTAATAAATATCTAGATATTTGGAGATATTTGTTAAAAGTAATTAATATATATATGTTTGTGTGGAGGAAAAAGAAAAGAAAATAGGATGAAAAGAAATAGAAAGGAAGGAAAAAGGAAGAAAGGAAAAGAGAAAGAAAACAGAATCCTTCTTCTTCCTCTGCCTCGCGTGAAACTCCCTCCCTTCTTCTTCCATTTTTTTTCTTGGCTTCCTTTTAGTTCAAGAAAAGAAACCCAAGGATTAGTGGGTGAGAAAGATCAAATTCCCAGCTTCTCCCTTCTTCCCGGATTCGAAAACGGAGTTAGGGATTTCAAAACCGTCAAACACAAACCTCCACGTTTCATCTAGATCTAAGCTTTGTTTCACGAAGAGACAGAAGGGAAAGTTGCTCACTACCACGCTATGGTGCTAGGGAACCAACTTTGGAAGCGACGTTGCGAGCGGAGATTTTACCGGATTTACTCGCGGTACCGTTATCGCACGTTTAAGCTAACGTCGAGGTAAGGGCTCCTTCCAAACTTTTAGTTTGCATTTAGGGAATTATTTGTGGTTGTGTGGAAAAGAATTTCGTTAGGGTTGAAGTGTTGATTTAGGGGAAAATGAATCTAAGGCTTTTATGGGTAAAATCTTAGTGTTAGGTTTTGGTGATATTGATGAGTGTTTTGTGGAAAATGAATTTAACTCATTATTGTATGATTTTGAGGAAATGAGATTTGATGTGTTTGACTGGTATGTGGTCATGATCTGTGTTCGTCGTATTTGATGTGTTCTTAATTGATACTTATGAAATTTGACATGTGTTTGGTTGGATTTTGTGAAGAAAAAAAATGAATTGATGTGATTTGGTGTGAATTATGGATTGGATTTGATAAAATGTTTGAGTTCGTTTTGCGTGGAAATTGAAAACCATTAGAGTTAAACGAGTATTAAGAATGGGGAATCTCTTAATGTCTACGTCGACTTAATGGTTTCGTGAAAACCATTAGAGTTAAACGGATATTAAAAATGGGGAATCTTTTAATATCTCTGTTCACTTAATGTTTGTTGTGCAAATAGTTTAAGTTAAATGAGTATTAAGAATGGGGAATCTCTTAATATCCTTGTTTACTTAATGTTTGTCGTGAAAACCATTAGAGTTAAACGAGTATTAAAAATGGGGAATCTTTTAATATCTATATTTACTTAATGTTGCAGTGAAAATCGTTAGAGTTAAACCGGTATTAGAAATGGCGAATCTTTTAATGTCTCTGTTTACTTAACGATTATTGTGAAAATTGTTAGAGTTAAATGAGTATTAAAAATGGGGAATCTTTTAATATCTGCATTTGCTTAACAATTGTCGTGGATGGAGTCAGAGTATGCTCATGCATTTTCATGTTCTTTGTAAATCGTGTAGACCCATGTTAGGTGGCACCTTGATAAATAGTACTTTGGTCTGTGATAGGCGGTACATTTATGATTTACGTTTTTGTAAATTGTGCAGACCCGTGATAGGTGGCACCTCGGTAAACAGTACTTTGACCTGTGATAGGCGGTACATTTACGATTTACGTTTCTTTTTAGTACATCGTGCATACCCGTGATAGCTGACACCTCGGTAAACGGTACGGGCCCGTGATAGGCAGTACGTTTATGGTTTACGCATTTTAGTAAATCGTGCAGACCCGTGATAGGTGGCACCTCGGTAATTGGTACTTTGGCTTGCGAGGCGGTACAATTATGATTTACGGCCCTTCGAGGAGGGTTTTGGTTTGGAATTCCGAGTCCATGCATTTTGGCATATACGCATTGGATTAGGGTGCTTGGCACACGAGTCGTTTGATTCAAGTTTATGATTGAGTGTTTGAACTTGAGATGTCATTGTGATTGTGTTGATTTCACTAAGTGTTATGTTTTGAAATTGTGTGTAAGTGTAATTGATTGTAAAACTATTTCGAAACTCAAGTTGTCGTGGTGATCGTGTTGAAATTGCTAAGTGTTATGTTCTAGAATTGTGTGTGAATGTGATTGAGTTAGTTTAGGTAGTTGTAGAAAAACATTCAGGGAAATCGATACCCAAATTGATTATGTTAAAAGCTATTTCTCAAAATCGATTTGGATGGGTTACAGGAGCTCAGCCATTTTGACAAAATCGATTTGCCATTTGATTTGGCCATTACAGTAGCTCAGCTATTTGGAAAAAATCGATTTGGCAATCGATTGAATTTGTTACAGGGACTCAGTTATTCATTCAATCGATTTCCTAATCGATTGATTTAAGCCCAGAGTACAGGTTTCACTAAAAACCTTCAAGAAATCGATTTCCCAATCGATTTGCTTAGTAGAAACTCTTACTCTGAGTTAGATAATCGATTGCTCAATTGATTCATCAGTGGATTAGTCAGTTATATATTACTTGGTTGATTGAAAAATCATATTTTGATTTCATTTTTATTTGGCAAGTGTTACATGAACATTTAGCATATCGAAAACCCTTTTAATGTGCATGCTAAGTTGAAAGGTTATTTTGTGCATTTAAAAACTTAAATGTTATATGTTAATTGTTATTTTTAGTTGGTGACCCTTTACAAGTATTATGGAAATCTGGGCTTTCCCCTCAAATTGAGAGCCAAGATAATCCTACCGGTTCGTACCCTGTGGATGGGGATGTAGATGGAAACACCTGACTGGAGCTATGTTAGGAGGATCTTGCGGGGCGCGTGAAGATCACTAAGGGTGTATAGTTTTTTATAGAATGATCAGATTAGGTTGACGTATAGGGACTAGATGTCTTTCTTTTGGATTGTGTTTATTTTAAATTGGAAGTCTGTACCTATACTAATATTGTCAACATGACATTGTATTTTCGATCGGTTCCGTGTACCACTTTTTGATGTGTAAATACTTTGGATTCTTATTTCAAAAACTATTCCGCTGCTTGTAAATTATATTGACTTAAATGTCGTTGCGTTATGACTTAAACGTTTATCCAAAGGTATTTCCCATATCTATTTCTTGGATTTATGAAATTGTTTTAAAAAAAAGAATACACTCTCGCATTGAAAATCGGGGTGTTACAGTTTGTCTAATAAATGCAATAGTATCAATGGATTTAGATTTTATGTCATTTTAGTATTTACTAGGTTTATTTTAGTACATTTTAGTTCTGTCTCAATGTAGTTCATCTAATAAGTACATTTGTCCCATTGGATTAAGATGTTAAATAATTGGTGTGTAATAGGTTTAATATGACTAATAAATGCATAAGTCTCAACAGATTAACATTTTAGGTCATTTTTCTTTTTACAAGGCTTATTCTAGTCCATTTTTGTTCTTAGTCAATGTAGTTCATTTAATAAGTGCACTATTTTCAATGAATTATGCTTTCAAGCCATTATGGTTTTTAATTGGTTTTTTCTAACCCATTTTGATACCTATGCAATATAGTTCTTGCCACAAGTACATAAGTCTCAATGAATTAAGATTTTAGGACATTTTTGTCTAAATAGGTTTATTCTATATTCATCTTCATTCTTTGGTAATCTAGTTTGTCCAATAAATGCATAAGTCATAATGGATTAAGATTTTAGGTTATTTTATTCTTTAATAGGTTTATTCTAATCCATGTGGCTTATTAGGTGATATAGATCGTCTAATAAGTGTATAATTATCAACAGATTAAGAATTTAGGTCATTTTAGTTTTTAATAGGTTTATTCTAATCCATTTAGTTTCTTAAGAAATGTAGTTCGTCCAATAATTGTATAAGACTCAAATGATTCAAAATTGAAGTTATTTTGGTCTTTAATCGGTTTATTTTAATCCATTTTTCTTCACCGACAATGTTGTTTATCCAAAGTAATGGATTAAGAATTGATGTCATTTTGGACGTTAATTGGTTTATTCTAGTCCATTTTTGTTGTTAGCCAAAGAAGTTCGTCCAATAGGTGCATATGTTTCAATGAATTAGGATTTTTGTTATTTTATTATTCAATCATCTTATTTTAGTCCATTTTTGCTGATAGTCAATATAGTTCGTCTAATAAGTGCAATAGTTTCAATGGTTTTAGATTCCAAGTTACTCTGGTCTTTACTAGGTTTTTTCTATTCCAGCTTTGTTTTACTCAATGTAGTACGTCAAACAAGTGCTTTGGTTGCATTGGTGTAAAAAATTTGTCATTTTGATCTTTAATGGGTTTACTATAATCCATTTTTGTTCTTAGGCAATGTAATTCGTCCAATAAGTGCATAAGTTTCAACACATGCATATCTGAGGTCATTTTGGTATTTACTAGGTTTATTCTTGTCCATATTTATTCTTAGTCAATGTAGATTCTCTAATAAGTGCACTGGTTTCAATGGATTAAGATTTTAGATCACTTTTGTCTTTAATTGGTTTGTTCTAACATTTTAATTCCTATGCATTGTAGTTCCACCAATAAGTGCATAAGTCTTAATGGATTAAGTTTAAGTCATTTTTGTAAGACCCAAAATTTCAAATTATACTTTTCGTATTGTTGTGTATTTTGGATATTGAACTCAGAGGCTTTTCAGCCAAGTATTAATATTTGTGTGCTTACATGTCCCGACTAAATTTGTTCTTCGATAAATAAATTAATTCAATTCCTAAAATTTCACCTGTTAATTGAGTTACGACGAGAGAAGATATTATTAACAAAGTGGTTTGGGAAGTTATGAGTGAAATGGTAATTTAACAAATATTTAGGTATTTTGAGATATTTGTGAATTGTAAGTAATATATATATATAAATTTATATTTATATGATTGGAGGGAAATAAGAGGGAAGGAAAGTGAAATAGGAGAAAAAGAAAAGAAAGGAGAAAGAAAGGAAAGAAAGAGAAAGGAAAGAAAAGCCAAAAACTCCTCCTTCTTCCTATGTCCCGCGAGCGTCCCCCTCCTTCCCACCATTGTCATTCATTTTTCATTTTCTTGCTCCCTTTGAGTTCGAAAATCGAAACCCAAGGCTAGTGGGTGAGAAAGATCAAGTTCCAAACTCCTTTCTCCTTCTCGGATTCGAAAATGGGTTAGGGATTTCAAAAACTGTCAAACACAAATCTCCCCGTTTCACCCAGATCTAAGCTTCGTTTCGTGAAGAGATAGAAGGGAAAGTTGCTCACTACCACACTACGGTGCTAGGGGACCAACTTTGGGAGCGGCGTAGTGAGCGGAAAATTTACCGGATTTACTCACGGTGCCGTAATCGCACGTTAAAGCTAACGTGAAGGTAAGGGCTCCTTCCAAACTTTTAGTTTGCATTTAGGGACTTACTTGTGGTTGTGTGGAAGAGAATTTGGTTAGGGTTAAAGTAATGTTTTGTTGAGAATGAATTTTAAACCCATTTATGTATGATTTTGAGTATATGAAACTTGTTGGGTTCGAGTGATGGATTGTGTCAATTTGTGTCGTCGTATTCGGCGTGTTCATATTTGATAATCATAGAATTTGAGATGTGTTTTGTGTGGTTTGTGTGGAAAAGTGGTTGGTTGTGTTTTGGTGTGAATGACGAATTGATGTGGATTGACAATATGTTTGAGTTTGTTTTGTGTTGAATTTGAAAACCATTAAGTTAAATGAGTATTAAGAATGGGGAATCTATTAATGTCTTGTTTACTTAACGTGTGTTTGTGAAAATCGTTTTGAGTTAAATGAGTATTAAGAATGGGGAATCTCTTAATATCTCTGTTTACTAATGTTTTGGAAAATCGTTTAAGTCAAATGAGAATTAAGAATGGGCAATCTCTTAATTTCTTGTTTACTTAATGTTTGTTTTGAAAATCGTTTAGGTTAACTGGGCGTTAAGAATGGGGAATCTCTTAATGTCTTGGTTACTTAATGTTTATTTTGAAAATCGTTTAAGTTAACCGGGCGTTGAGAATGGGGAATCTCTTAATGTTTTGGTTACTTAATGTTGTTTTGAAAACCGTTTAAGTTAAAAGAATATTAAGAAAGGGGAATCTCTTAATATTTCTGTTTGCTTAATGTTTGGCGTGAAAATCGTTTAAGTTAAATGAGTATTGAAAATGGGGAATCTTTTAATATTTGCATTTACTTAACAATTCTTGTGGATGGAGTCAGTGTATGTTCATGCATTTCATTCTGGTAAATTGTGCTGACCTGTGATAGGTGGCACCTCGGTAAACAGTATTGACCCGTGATAGGTGATACGTTTACGATTTACTTTTTGGTAAGTTGTGTTGACCCGTGATAGGTGGCACCTTGGTAAATAGTACTTTGGCCTGTGATAGGCGGTACCTTTACGACTTACGATTTTTCTTTTAGTAAATCGTGCTGACCCGTGATAGGTGGCACCTCGGGAAACAGTACTGACTCGTGATAGGTAGTACGTTTACGATTTACGCTTTTTAGTAAATCGTGTTGACCCGTGATAGGTGGCACCTTGGTAATTGGTACTTTGGCCTGCGATAGGCGGTACCATTATGATTTACGGACCTTCGAGGAGGGTTTTGGTTTGGAATTCCGAGTCCATGCATTTTGGCATATACGCATTGCATTAGGGTGCTTGGCACACGAGTCGTGGTTGATTCAAATTATGATTGTGTTGATTTTGCTAAGTGTTATGGTTTGAAACTATGTGTAAGTGTGTTTTGATTCAAAGTATGATTGTGTTGATTTTACTAAATGTTATGGTTTGAAATTATGTGTAGGTGTGTTTTTGATTCACATTGTGATTGAGTTGGTGTATGAATTTTTGAAGGAATACACAAGGAAATTGATTTACCCAATCGATTTGATGAGTTACAGGGGCCCTGTCCTTCCTGAAGTCGATTTACCCAATCGATTTTGTAATATGTTTTTCAAAATGATTTGAGAAATCGATTGGATTCGATTAGATTCAATTGGATTCAATCCAGGGGCCTTGTCTTTCTCAAAATCGATTTGCCAATCGATTGATTCAACATAGGGGCTTTGTCTTTCTCAAAATCGATTTGCCCAATCGATTGGATTCAATACAGGGGCTCTGTCTTTCACGAAATCGATTTACCCAATCGATTGGACAATACAAGGGATCAATCCTTCTAGAAATCGATTGCTCCAATCGATTGAGGTAAGTCTGGGGTTCAATTTTTACTAAAAACTTTCAAGAAATCGATTTGCCCAATCGATTGGCACAGTAGGAAATCTTATTTTGTGTTAGATGATGGATTTCTCAATTGATTATCAATGTATTGGTCAGTTATGTATCATTTGATGGATTGAGAACTTTATTTTGATTTCATTATCATTTGGTAAGCATTGTATGAACTTTTAGCGTATGGAAAACCTTTTAAGATGCATGCTAAGTTGAAAAGGGCATTTTGTGCATTTGAAAACTTATATGTTATTTGTTAACTGTTAATTTCGGTTGGTGACCCTTTACAACTATTGTGGAAATCTGGGCTTTGCCCTCAGATGAGAGTCAGGGCTGTCCTACTGGTTCGTACCCTATGGATGGGAATGCTTGAACGGAGCTATGTTAGGGGGATCTCACGGGGCGCGTAGAGATTACTCGAGGCGGATAGTTTTTTTGTTATGTATAGAATGATCAGACTAGGTTATCACTCAGGACACGTATGTCTTTCTTTTGGGCTACTTTTATTTTAAATTGGAAGGATGTACATGTACTAATGTTGGCATCAGGACATGCTTTGGATTTATATTTTGAGAAGAAAAACTTTTCCGCTGTTTGTAAATTATAACGACTCGATTATTTATCCAAGGGTTTTACCTTATTTGATTCTGTGTTGTATTATAATTTCTTTTTTAAAAAAAAAAAAACACCCTCGCCTTGAAAAACGGGGTGTTACAATTTTCGTCTTTAATAGTATTATTATATTTCATTTTCATTCTTATGCAATGTAGTTTGTCTAGTAAGTGCAAAAGTCTTAATTGATTAAGAATGTAGGTTATTTTCGTGTTTAATCGATTTATTCTAATCCATTTGGGTTCTTCGGCAATGTAGTTCTTCCAATAAGTGCATAAGTCTCAAGGGATTAATAATTTAGGTCATTTTTTCATTACTAGGTTTTTTCTAGTCTTTTTATTACTTCTAACACTATTTAGTTCATCCAATAAGTGCAAAAGTTTCAATAGATTAAGATTATGGTAATTTTAGTCTTTAATCGGGTTATTCTAGTCCATTTTGATTGTTAGTCAATGTAGTTCATCCAATAAATGCAATAGATTCAATGGATTTTGATTTTATGTTGTTTCAGTGTTTACTAGGTTTATTGTAATCCGTTTTTTGTAGGCAATGTAAATCTTCTAATAAGTGCATAACTTTAAATGGATTAACATTTTAAGTAATTTTTGTTTTCAATTGGGTTATTCAAGTCCATTTTGGTTGTTAGTCAATCTACTTCGTCTAATAAATTCAATAGTTTCAATAGATTAAGATTTTGTCATTTTGGTCTTTATTAGGTTTATTTTCATCCATTTTAGCTCTTTCATGTTGTAGTTCGTCTAATAAGTGCTTTCGTCTCATTGGATTAAGATTTTATGCAATTTCATCTTTAATAGGTTTATTGTAATCCTTTTTTTAGGCAATGTAATTCGTCCAAAAGTACATCATTATCAACGAATTAATGTTTTAGGTCATTTTGGTTTTTACTAGGCTTGTTGTAGTCCATTTTTTATCGTAGTCAATGTAGTTTTTTTAATAAGTCCACTATTTTAAATGAATTGAAATTTTAGGTAAATAGATTTTTAATAGGTTTATTATAAATTATTTCATTTTTGTTCTTAGCAAATGTATAATAGGTTATTTTCATCCAGCAAGTGCATAATTCTCAATGGATTAAGATTTTTGATTATTTTCATCTTAATAGGTTTATATTATTTCATTTTTGTTCTTAGCCAATGTAGTTTGCCTAATAAGTTCAAAGTCTCAATAGATTAAGATTTTAGGTTATTTTTTTCTTTATTTGATTTATTCTAATCCACTTTGTTTCTTACGCAATATAGTTCGTCCAATAAGGAATTTTGGTCTTTAATAGGTTTATTCTAATCCATTTTTTTCCTTAGTGCATTAGTCTCATTTGATTAAGATTTTAAACATTTTGTTCTTTAATAGGTTTTCTATAATCCTTTTTTTTAGGGAATGTAATTCGTCCAATAAATTCATAATTGTAAATGGATTAATATTTTAAGTCACTTTTGTTTTTACAGAGCTTATTCTAGTTCATTTTGGTTATTAGTCAATATGGTTCATTTAATAAGTGAATTATTTTCAATGAATTAAGATTTTTAGATTATTATGGTTTTTAATAGGTTTATTCTAACCCATTTAGATTCCTAAGCAATGTAATTCCTCCAACAAGTATATAAGTTTCAATTGATTCAGAATTTATATGATTTTCGTCTCAATAGGTTTATTCTATTCCATTTTTACTTTTAGACAATGTAGTTTACCCAATCAACGCAAAAGTCTCAATGGATTAAGATTTTAGGTTATTTCCTTCTTTAATAGGTTTATTGAAATCCATTTCATTTCATAGGCAATATAGTTAGTCCAATAAGTGCATAATTCACAATCGATTAAGAATTTAGGTAATTTTGCTCTTTAATAGATTTATTCAAATTCATTTAGTTTCTTAAGCAATGTAGTTCGTCCACAAGTGTGTATGGCTCAATGGATTAAAATGGAGGTCATTTTGTTCTTTTGTAAGTTTACTCTAATCAATTTAGGTTTTTAGGCATTGTAGTTCTTCCAATAAGTGCATAAGTCTTAATAGATTAAGAATTGATATCATTTTGGTCGTTAATAAGTATATTCTAATCTTTTTTGCATCTTAGGCAATGTAGGTTGTCCATTAGTTCATAAGTTTCAATTGATTAAAATTTTGGTAATATTATTCTTCAATCGGGTTTTTCTAGTCCACTTTTGTTTTTAGTCAACTTAGTTCATCTAATAAATGTAATAGTTTCAATGGATTAAGATTCTATGTTATTTTGGTCTTTACTAGGTTTATTTTAGTTCTTACACAATGTTGTTCGACTACTAAGTGCATTAGTTTTATTGCATTACGATTTGAAGCATTTTGATCATTTATAGATTTATTGTAACCCTTATTCCTTAGCTAATCAAATATGCTTATTATGTTCATAAGTCTCATTGAATTAAGATTTTTGGTCAACTTGGTTTTAATAGGTTTGTTATAACTGATTTAGATTCCTATGGATTGTAGTTTCTCCAACAACTGCACAAGTCTATATGGATTAAGATTTTAGGTGATTATCTTCTTCATAGGTTTATTCTATTCCATTTTCATTCTTAGGCAGTGTAGTTTGTCCAATAAGTGCAAAATTCTATGTGGATTAAGATTTCAGGTTATTTTCTTCTTTAATAGGTTTATTCTAATGTATTTCATTTCTTAGGCAATGTAGTTCATCCAATAAGTGCATATTTCTCAATGGATTAAGAATTTAGTTCATTTTGGTCTTTAATAGGTATATTCTAATCCATTTTGTTTTTTAAGCAATGTAGTAATGGATTAAGAATTGACGTCATTTTGGTCGTTAATAAGTTTATTCTAATCCTTTTTGTTTCTTAGGCAATGTAGTGCGTCCAATAAGTGCATTAGTTTCAATTGATTAAGATTTTGGTAATATTAGTCTTCAATCGGGTTATTCTAGTCCATTATTGATGTTAGTCAATTTTGTTCGGCTAATAAATGCAATAGTTTCAATAGATTAGGATTCTAAGTTATTTTGGTATTTACTAGATTTATTTTAGCCCATTTTAGTTCTTAGACAATGTAGTTTGCCTAATAAGTGCATTAGTCTTATTGGATTACGATTTGAAATATTATGATCATTTATAGGTTTATTGTAACCCTTATTCCTTAGCTAATGAAATTTACTTAATAAGTTCATAATTCTCAATGAATTAAGATTTTTGGTCAACTTTGTAAGACCCATAATTTTAAATTATACTTTATGTATTTTAGTGGATTTTGGTATTGAACTCAGAGGCTTTTTAGCCAGGTTATTAATATTTTGGGAGTTTAAATGACCAAAAGATATTCTGATGCCCGACTAAAATTACTCCTCAATAAATAAATTAAATTAACTGCGGTGAATCTTTTACGAAGAATATAATTCTGGGGAGTTTTGTTAAAAATATCTTGAGTCGCGACAATAGTAGATATTTTTGACAAAAAGTGATTTGGAGAGGGTATGGGTGAAACGGTAATTTTAATGAATATCTAAATATTTTAAGATATTGGTTAAGTTATAATTAATATATATGTTTGTGTGGAGGGAAAAGAAAAGGAGATAGAAATTAAAGAACAGGAAATAGGGAGAAAAGAAAATAGAAGAAAGGAAAAGAAAAACAAAACGTTCTTCCTCTGTCTCCCAGCCTCGCGAGAACCCCTCCTCCCTTCTTCTTCCTCTTTTACGTTTCTTGATTCCTTTTAGTTCAAGAAAAGAAACCCAAGGATTAGTGGGTGAGAAAGCACAAATTTCCAGCTTCTTCCTCCTTCTCGGATTCGAAAACGGTGTTGGTGATTTCAAAACCGTCAAACGCAAACCTTCCTATTTCATCTAGAACTAAGCTTTGTTTCGCGAAGAGATAGAAGGGAAAGATGCTCACCACCACGCTACGGTGCTAGTGAACCAACTTTGGAAGCGACGTCGCGAGCGGAGATTTTACCGGATTTACTCACGGTACCGTAATCGCACGTTAAAGCTAACGTTAAGGTAAGGGCTCCTTCCAAACATTTAGTTTGCATTTAGGGACTTATATGTGGTTGTGTGGAAAAGAATTTTGTTAGGGTTGAAGTGTTGGTTTGGAGAAAATGAATCTAACCCATTTATGTATGATTTTGAGGAAATGAAATTTGATGTGTTTGAGTGGTGGGTTGCGATGATTTGTGTTTGTCGTATTTGACGTGTTCATAATTATTACTTATAAATTTTGAGATGTGTTTGTGTGGATTTTGTGGAATAATGAATTGATGTGATTTGGTGTGAATTGTGGATTGAATTTGAGAATATGTCTGAGTATGTTCTGGGTGGAATTTGAAAATCATTAGAGTTAAACGAGTATTAAAAATGGGGAATCTTTAAATATCTCTGTTTACTTAATGTTTGTCGTGAAAATCATTAGAGTTAAACGAGTATTAGAAATGGGGAATCTTTTAATATCTCTGTTTACTTAATTTTGCAGTGAAAACCGTTAGAGTTAAAGAAGTATAAAGAAAAGAGAATCTCTTAATATCTACGTTTACTTAATGATTGTCGTAAAAATTGTTAGATTTAAATGAGTAATAAAAATGGGGAATCTTTTAATATCTGCATTTACTTAACGATTGTCGTGGATAGAGTCAGAGTATGCTCATGCATTTCATTTTTGGTAAATCGTGCTGACCCGTGATAGGTGGCACCTCGGTAAATAGTACTTTGGCCTGTGATAGGCGGTACATTTACGATTTATGTTTTTGGTAAATCGTGCTGACCCGTGATAGGTGGCACCTCGGTAAATAGTACTTTGGCCTGTGATAGGCGGTACTTTTAGGATTTACATTTTTTCTTTTAGTAAATCGTGTGACCCGTGATAGGTGGCACCTCGGTAAACAGTACTGGTCTATGATAGGCGGTACGTTTACAATTTACGCTTTTTAGTAAATCGTGCTGACCCGTGATAGGTGGCACCTCGGTAATTTAGTACTTTGGCCTGTGATAGGCGGTACAATTATGATTTACGGCCCTTCGAGGAGGGTTTTGGTTTGGAATTCCGAGTCCATGCATTTTGGCATATACGCATTGCATTAGGGTGCTTCGCACACGAGTCGTGTTTTATTCAAGATTATGATTGAGTGTTTGAACTTGAGATGTCGTGGTAATTGCGTTGTAATTGCTAAGTGTTATGTTTTGAAATTGTGTGCAAGTGTGATTGATTTCAAAACTATGTCGAGACTCAAGATGTCGTGGTGATTGTGTTGTAATTGCTAAGTGTTACGTTCTAGAATTGTGTGTTGTGTGTAACTGTGATTGATTCAGTTTATGTAGTTTAGAAAAACTTTAGAAAAATCGATTTCCCAATCGATTTTGTTAAAAGATATTGAACAAATCGATTTGGCTTGTCACAGTAGCTCAACTTTTTATCAAAATCGATTTGCCAATCGATTTCGCATGTTACAGTAGCTCAGCCATTCATCAAAATCGATTTGCCAATCGATTTGGCTGGTCACAGTAGCTCAACTATTTATCAAAATCGATTTGGCATGTTACAGGGGCTCAACTTTTTATCAAAATCGATTTCCCAATCGATTGATTTAAACACAGAATACAGGTTTCAGTAAAAACCTTTTAAGAAATCGATTTCCCAATCGATTTGCTTAGTAAAAACTTTTATTCTGAGTCAGACAAACGATTGCTCAATTGATTCATCAATTGGTTAGTCAGTTGATTTATTACTTGATTGATTAAAACCCTAATTTGATTTCGTTTTTACTTGGCAAGTATTACATGAACATTTAGCATATGGGAAACCCTTTTAAGGTGCACGCTAAGTTGAAAGGTTATTTTGTGCATTTAAAAACTTAAAGGTTATGTGTTAATTGTTAATTTCGGTTGGTGACCCTTTACAACTATTGTGGAAATCTGGGCTTTGCCCTTAGATGAGAGCCAGGACAATCCTACTGGTTCGTACCCTGTGGATGGGGATGTAGTTGGAAACACCTGACTGGAGCTATGTTAGGAGGATCTTGCGGGGTGCGTGAAGATCACTCAGGATGTATAGTTTTTTGTAGAATGATCAGACTAGGATGACGCATAGGGACTAGATATCTTTCTTTTGGATTGTGTTTATTTTAAATTGGAAGACTGTACCTAAACTAATATTGTGAGCATGACATTTTATTTTCGATGGGTTCCATGTACCACTTTTTGATGTGTAAATACTTTTGATTCATATTTCAAAAACTATTCCGCTTCTTGTAAATTATATTGAGTTAATTGTCGTTGCGTTATGACTTAAGCATTTATCCAAAGGTATTTCCCTTATTTATTTCTTTGTTTTATGAATTTGTTTTAATAAAAAAAATTACACTCTCGCTGTTACAAATCGGGGTGTTACATTGTGGTATCAGAGTATTGGTTTAGATTTCTTTGGGGATGTCGAGTTTTAGTTATAGATAGCTGGAGAATGCGATAAACGGCGCTGTGAAACTCTGATTCGGCTGATTCCAAAACGAGGTGAAAGATGATGTTCTGAAACGCAAGTTAGGCTTTTGAATCACTGAACACCAGTATATAGAACTCGAGATATGAACGCGGGTTACTGATCATGAAAATTGGATGAATTGGAGTATTAGGGTTCGATGTAAAGGAAACTCAATATTATTATTCAGCTAAGAAACCAAGAACAAAATGGTGCCACAATCTAAGGGTTAACAACCTTGATAAGTTCAAGATGAATTCTTTCAAGAACTCTAGAGAGCAAAGCCTCCCAAAAAACAATATTCAAAATATGCCCTTCCATGAGGTTACAAATGCTTATTTATACTAAGTCTATCTCTAAACCTAAATGGGTCATAAGTGACACCATTCTCTAGGCCCATATTGGTCTTACATTTGAAAATAAACTTAATGTAAGTAAGTAAAGTATCTTCACTTACACATAACAAAAACTAAATCAATAATAAAACTATTACAATTCCAAATCAAAGCAAACTAAGAATTAATACAAACCAAATTAAAATAAATACAGTTTATCCTAATTTATTGAAACATGAATCATCTTCATGCTCATGAGATCCTTATCAAAGTGTCGTCTATCCATTTTCATAGATATTTAATAACTCTACACACCACCATAGCCGGTATTATCCGTATGATGTTCTAATTATAACTCTAATAATTACATCCCCGCATCTGCTTAGTCATCCAAGCTTCCTCAAATTTGTTTTTAACATGGCAAAAGTATACTACTCATGATACACAAACTTCCTTCCAGTTTAGTACTTCATTTCAAGAGTCACGTCTCCAACAAAAATCCAACTTGAATTTCATTCACTAATTAAGACCTATATTTGTCTCATGCCTAACACCTCAAATTCACGCTTCCGTAGTCAATTTCCTACATACTTTGCAATTCTCGACAAACCCGAAAATAATTTTCCTACATCCACTGCCAACATTCATTCTAGTACTTCTCAACTTCGTTGCGTCCTTGCTTTGTAGCTCAATGATTATCTCTTCATTATTTCAAAGTCATTAGTTAGTTTACTCTTGTATGTCTTTTCCCAAAAATTGTTCTCTTCTTTGACAACCACAATTGGTACATACCATTGTGCGCCATATCCCGAAATTTCATCCAACCTAACTGGATTTTCTTTTGTCTTTCCTCTTACTATTAAACTTTTCTTCCTTCGAAGGAGCGTATCATCCTGGTCATTAAGAATTTCTCTAACTTCTCAAACAATATCTTAATTCCTCCTAACTTTCATGCTTCTTACGAAATATTCTACATCTAAAATATATCTAAAACATTTTTCAACTCTACCGTCATTCAACCGTCCCTATGGTCAACATCTAGAGTCCTTTATTTTCTTAGCTCATCTGCCATCATACTTCTTCTTTCTTCATTATAGTGATTCCAATAAATTAAGCCTTACTAATTCCCATCAAACTTTTCCATTTCATGCTCAATTGTTTCCTACCAAACAAACATTTAACTCCTTTGATTGACGAACACAATAACAACCCCCATAACATGCACTCAAGTAATGCCTTTGTATCATTGACATATCCTTATAATAACAATGTTTGAGTTAAAGTTGAGATAATTCCTTTCCTGAATCTTTAATTGTCATAAGCTACATCTCTATGTGCTGCTCCAACAAGTTTTCTTGGCACATTTTTCCAAAATTTGGTTCACTCACTGTATTCTTATTCCATCTCAACATTCACCGAGGTACAAATTGAAAGAATCCTAACAATCGAACGTCCTCAAAAACTATTTCTCAATGTTCCCTATGAGCATTTCGTAAGAAATAATTATCTATAAGCTTCATCCTCATAACTTTGAAGTAAAATATCTCAAAGACCCACATACCTTTCATCGATCATCTAGTTACTGAAACGATCATTTCAAATCTTCACACTTGACTTCCCAAGGACAACAACTAAACCATAAATTATTTGTTACATTTCTTATTTTTCACTCTCGATCATTGGATAAAATTCTAAAAATCTAATCTCGTAATGTCCAAATACTCATCACCTCATCTAAATTCATCCATTTTGTCTTAAGAAACACTACAAGGTCTTATTCATCATTGACTCTAATCGTCTTCGTAATAATGAAAACTCTTCTCATCGTAACACAACATTTTTAGTAAATGTTCAAACACTTCCATCGATAACATGAATTATTTATCACTTGGCTAACTCAACTCCCTCGATTATGAATGTTTTAAGCACTACTTGGTTCTGCATCCAACCTTGTGGATTTTAAATTATTGACTTAATGTTCAACCATCTTAGAATACCAAATAAAATCTTGATTAATCCCTCTAACCTATCAAAAATATATGCATTCTCTAAATGTATACCATCCTTTAATAGACTCTCAAAGCTTACATTGTTACAATCTCTAAGTATTCTCGTACTATGTACTTTCAATTCCATTTAATAATAACATTTGGTTCAATACATCAAGGCTTAACTCTTTATGTTTATCCAGACATCACCCAAAATTTACACTTATGCGTTCATAGTTTCATCTAAATTCACAATTCGTACTTACCATCTCCTAAACCACACAGAGATTTGTCACTTATCAAAGAAATGTATATTCTGACTCCTATAATCGTCATGAGATTCATACTTAATAATTTGAGTCGTGAATCTAGTTTAACTCAAATGCTCGACTTTACACTTCAAGGTATCGACTACTCCTCAAAGTGTACTCTATCTAACCAAGGTAATATCACCCCTAATGTGTAGTGCCCCTGTCTTCTCAACAATTCCATGATGTTCACATCTCTTTGACATTATCAAACTTCATCCAGTCTCATCCAGAGATGTACTAGGAAAAATCTAATAGTTTTCTTAACAAAAGTCCTCCACTTAGATCTTTACTTGATATCGCCTATTAGTCTAACTTTAATCCATCCATACCCATCATCTTCGAGTTACAATCAACAACATAGCCTCTGCATCCTTGGAACCACTTCATAAATCCCATGTCGTCGTGATTCGCTTCAACCCTGCCTGACAATTTGTCATTTCGAAGATCTTTTACACTTCTTGAATCCATTGATCAAATTTTTCTAAGTTCTCATCACACTTGAACTTTGGAGGATGGTTACGATGAAAATCTTTCAATCCTCTTAACTCAATAGCACAAATCTCTCTTTCCCTCTTATCCAGATCGCGTAGAGACTTTGTAGTTGTATGTGTAAACAACAGAAACATCCATGTTATTCGTAGCTTCAACCATTTGAACATCCATGTTATTCGTAGCTGCAATGTTGTTCCTTCTTGGAGGTAGTGTTTCCCCCAAACCACATCATAAAAAAGTGTTAACACCACTTCAAATAATTACAAAACTAACATCTGACTATATCAACACATAATAACTACCCCTGATCTAACCACTCAGACCAATTACCCTGACGCATGATTAGATAACGACTCCCAACCTACAAGTTGAACTACAATCTATAACCAAAACTCGACACCCCCAAAGAAATCCAAACCAAAGCTGTGATACCACAATTGTAAAATCTCGATTTTTAACAGCGCAAGGGTATTTTTAAAACAAAAAACAAATTCACAAAAACGAAGAAATAAGGAAGGAAATACTTTTGGATCAATCATTAAGTCCTAACATAACGACAAAGTCAACAAATATTTACAAGCAGCGAAAATAGTTTTTGAAACATAAATACAAAGTATTTAAACATCAAAAAGTGAATTTTAACCTCCCAACGTCACATCAAAAAGTGGAACATCGAACCCATCAAAATAAAATGTAAACTTGACAATATTGATATAAGTATAGTCTTACAAATTAAAATAAACACAACCCAAAAAGAAAGACATTTGGTCCCTATACGTCAAACTCATCTGATCATTCTACAAAAAATTATATATCCCAGGTGATCTTCACGCGCCCCGCAAGATCCTCCTAACAAAGCTCCAGTTCAGTGTGTCCAACTACATTCTGATCTACAAGGTACTAACCGATGGGAAGATCCTCGTTCTCATATGACGGCAAAGGCCATATTTCCACAATAGTTGTAAAGGGTCACCAACAAAAATTAACAATTAACACATAACATTTAAGTTTTAAATGCACACAATAACCTTTAAACTTAGCATGCACCTTAAAAGGGTTTATATATGCCAAACATGCATAAACAAAGTTGAAAAATAAAGTTTTAAAAAAAATTGCACTGTTGTATTCAAATACAACATCTCTGTATTCGAATACAAGGTTGTTTCATTAGTCAGCAGCAAAAACACCATGTTTGTATTCAAATACAACCTTTTGTATTCGACTACACATAAGTCAGTAGCTAAAACATGATGTATGTATTCCAATACAACCTTATGTATTCGACTACACATAAGCCAGTAGCTAAAATAGGATGTCTGTATTCGAATACACATCCGAAAACAGTAGAAAAATAGCAAAATTTAGCTTTTAAAACGGCTTCGAAATTAATCAACACTTACCCACTAATCCAAACAATCACACTTACCAGTTATAGCACAATCACCATGGCTACTTGTCATTCAAAAATGTTTTACTATCAATCACACTTACACACAAATCCAAAACATTCACACTTAGCAATTATAGCACAATTACCATGAGAACTTGAGTTTCGAAAAGGTTTTGCAATCAATCACACTTACACACAAACCCAAAACATTAACACTTAGCAATTATAGCACAACCACAACAACCACTTGAGTTCAAATACTCAATCATAATCTTGAATCTAACATGACTCGCGTGCCAAGCACCCTAATGCAATGGGTATATGCCAAAATGCATGGAGTCTGAATTCCAATCAAAACCCTCCTCGAAGGGGCGCAAATCATAATTGTATCTCCTATCACATGCCTTATACTATTTATCAAGGTGCCACCCATCACGGGCCCACATGATTTACTAAAGTGTCGCGTATCACAGGCCTTACACTATTTTCTATAGTGCAATCACTCACAAATCAACATGTTCTAGAGTACAATTTCTCACAGATCAGCACGACACGATAATCCCCGTAAGGATACGATGAACCAATAAATCACAAGGAATCATCTCGTGGCCCATATGGTCACCACTATCACCATGGCCCACCTAGTCGCCATGTACAATGAAATGCATGAGCATACTCTAACTCTCTCCACGACAATCATTAAGTAAATGCAGATATTAAAAGATTTCCCATTTTTAATACTCATTTAACTCTAACAATTTACAAATTTCACAGAGAGCATACTCAAACATTTATTTTCCCACCACACACATCAAATTTAATACACAATTTACATTAAATTCGATAAATTAAAAAACCACAAAATCCATACCAAGTTCAATCATCACTCACCACAAATTTCTACAAAACTCAAACATACCACATGCCAAACTAATTTTCACAAACCACAACTCCAAAACACATCAAATTCAATTTCCTCAAAATCACACATATATGAGTTAAATTCCTTTTCCATGAAACACTCATCAATATCACCAAAACCCAACTCTAAAATTTCACCCATAAAAGCATTATATTCATTTCCCCCCAATCAACACTTCAACCCTAACAAATTTCTTTTCCACATAGCCACAAATAAGTCCCTAAATGCAAACTAAAAGTTTAGAAGGAGCCCTTACCTTAACGTCAGCTTTAACAAGCGATTACGGTACCGCGAGAAATTATGATAAAATCTCCGCTCGCAACGTCGAATCCAAATTTAGCACGCTAGCACCGTAGCGTGGAGGTGAGTAACTTTCCAATCTATCTCTTTGCGAAACGAAGCTTAGATCTAGAAGAAAAGTGAAGATTTGTATTTGAGTGGTTTTGGTTTTCGAAACAGTGAAGGAGGAAGAAGAAGAAGTTCACCCGAAGCTCAAGAAATGTTTCAGCTTGTTTACTATTTCTTTTAATTTTTTTCTTTCTTTATATATATATATACATATAACAAATATCTAAATAAATATCTAGATATTTCATTAAAAAAATTACCAAAATACTCATCACATCTCAAACCACTTTCATCAAAAAAATATCTTATCTCTCCACAATTCAATTTGGTAGATGAATTTTTCTGAAAAACGTTGCATCTTAGAAAATTTTCTTTTTGACAAAAGATTAATCTTAAATCAATAAAATTATTCCTCCACCAACTCTCGCCATTTTTTTCTACAATAACTGAAAATGTTATTAATGAATTAAATGCCTTGATCACTTATGATGGCTCGGGGTATTCCAAACCTGCAAAAAATGTTTGATCTGATAAAACCTGCAAGAACTTTAAAATCATGAGTCCTAGTGGGTATTGCTTCCACCCACTTCGAAACATAATCAACTGCTAGTAAAATAAAGACATAACCAAAAGGTACAGGAAAAGGGCCCATAAAGTCAATGCCCCACACATCAAATACTTCACAGAAAAGCATAGGTTGTTGAGGCATCTCACTCCTACGAGTGATTGTTGTTCTTGCTATTTGGCATTATTCACAATTTTTCTAAGTCTCAAAAGCATCTTTAAACAAACTGGGCCAAAAGAAACCCGAGTCTAAGACTTTTCTTCATGTCTGTTGACGACCAAAATATCCTCCTGTTTGAGAGGCATGGCAAAAATGAAGAATGGATTGAGCCTCATGGTGGGAAACACATTGCCTAATCACCTGGTCACTACAGAATTTCCACAAATATGGATCATCCCAAACATAGTATTTGTTATCACTTTTAAGTTTGTGTATTTGTGTTCTGGATACATCTGCATTAAAGTCTCCAGCAACTAGATAATTAACTAAATCAGCAAACTAAGGAGTTACCTCATGCAACTGTAGCAGTTGCTCATCAAGGAAGCCATCTTGAATGGGGATGGGGTCCTTATCCATTTCTATTATGCTCAAATGATCTGCCACCAATTTTTCAACTCCACTTTTATCTTTAATCTCTAAATCAAATTCTCTGAGTAACAACATCCACCGGATCAATCTTGGTTTTGCTTCTAGTTTCTTCAACAAGAACTTCAAAGCTGCATGGTTAGTAAAAACAACTACTTTCGAACCTAACAAGTATGATCTAAACTTATCAAGTGCAAAAACAATAGCTAAAAGTTCCTTTTCAATGGTAGTATAATTAGCCTGTGCAGAATCTAAAGTCCTATAAGCATAATAAATAACATGGGCCACCTTACCAAACCTTTGTCCATAGACTGCTCCCACAACATAGTTAGATGCATGACACATAGATGTTCATTTCATTTCCCATTTTAGATGTTTTGGAGTTTTAAATCTTGGCAGATTTTCAAACCTTCGTTTTGTGTGAAGCTTACCAATTCCCCATAAGTTAGATGATTATATGGGATTTGGTTTGTCCCATAGACTTCCTTAATTTTGTTTCTAACCTTTTCTCCTAAAAGGGTTGGGATTCCTGCAAGGAATTTTTCCTTCTAGAAAGATTGGTTTGAGTCTTCCCTAAGCATAACCCTAGTTAGGAAATTATTTTCGTAATATTGAAATTCATATAGTTTTTTACATATGAGGTTTGAAACGAGTTCAACATTCTTATCCTTTAAGTGAGATGGATCACCTATGAAGTGCAGAAAGATTGTGTGAATCAATGTTGCAACCGCATCAGGTATTGGGTTTCATATCCCGTCGAGGATGGGAATTCCCTCCTCTGTGGTTTGGATTGCATTCAATATTTCTCGGTGTTGAGGGGGATGTAAGATGGTAGTCCCATCATCCTTTGAGTTGGCCTAAGAATCCTGCTATTAAAAGTTCAGCTATGGCTTGCTCAGGTGTATTGGCTTGGGTTTTGTAGGCATTTGATGCCATTGTCATTTGTTGAAGGAGACTTAGGCTGTTGTATTCGAACATACCATCTATGTTCCATTCATAAACAATATTCGCATTGAATTTTGATTGATAAAGGACATTTGGTCTGTTCTCAATACCTAGGTCTGGTGCTGTAACTATGGTCAAAGGTTGACCCTTCTACCATTGGAGCTTGCACAAATTTTGCTGTTCTTGTTTAGCTTTAGAAGCATGGTCTAAAGTCATCACTGTTTTTTGAAATGTATCCTTACTTAAGAAAGGTGTAGAGGTAGACGAATGTTTCATCCTACTAAGTTGGCCATGTAAGGCTTGAGTAAATTCTGATTTTCCTTCTCTAAATAGTTTTTAGCTTGTTTTGGAGATTTGAAATGGTTTAAAAACTGGGTTTTTTAGTTTTATATAAGTTGTCTCAATTGGAGAGATAACAGAATTTTGTTGGTGTTCCTCAATCTTAGTTAATTGTTTTGCAATTGTACTATGATGGACATTTGTAAAATTATTTTGTTGGAGGATATGTTTAATATCTTTTTCTAAACTATCACTTGAGATTTGGAAAGGTGCAGCTTCTATTGGCTTTTCTAGGTGTGCTATTATGATTTGTCTTAAAGTTGCCATCTCACATTCTGTAGTTTTATTTCTGGTTGTTATGGGGTTTACAAAACATTGGTTTTGTTTGAAAGGGTAAGAAATTTGGTTTTGTGATGTATAAATTTCAAAAAATTAGAAAAATAAAATATGAGTTTTATTTTGTAAAATGAATGCATAATTTTCATTCTGAATTTATTTTCTTTGTTTTAAATTTTGAAGAACCATGTTCTTTTTTCTGTATTTTTGGAAGCATAAATATCATTATGGAGAACAATTTTATTAACTTCAAATTATTTTTCTATGACATTTAATTCATTAATAACATTTTCATTTATTGCAGAAAAAAAATGGCGAAGTTGGTGGAGAAATGTTTTGTTGTTCCTCATTAGTGTTTTGAGGTGCTGTGTACATTTGATGAGGTATATTTGTGGAGTAGTCAACGTTTTGAAAAGAAGCACTTCGTATGATAGAACATGAAAAACATGGTTTTGTAAAGTTTTCTATCTTTTGAGGCAATTATATGACTATAGGGGGTCTGGAGGAACCATCATTAGAATACCTGGCACTGGAAGCTCTTGAAAGACTCAGTTTTACCCTACCATCATTGTATTGTATGACTTCCTTTAAATTGTTGTTTTGTTTTGACTGTTCAAGAGATTGTGGTCTAACAGCTCCTTCCAGAATCCATTCTTCAGGAAGATCTATATCTTTCCAAAGGATGCTTTTTTGAAATAACAATGTTTGCCTTTGTTAAGTCAGTTTGTAAAAATAGGATTTCACCTTTTTTGTTTTCAATATTTTTTGTTGCCGTAAAGGCTGAAAACATTGCTTTGTAATGAACTCTGTAAAACATTGCTACATAATAGATTATGTTAACATTTTGTAATTATGAGTTTTGATTTGTAACATAAGAGATTTTAAGATGTTTGAGTCTTTTAAAGATAATGAAAATTTGGATAACATTCAAAACAAATTGGTCCTTGACATAAACTAGACTCAATTGTACTTATTATTGAATCTTGAAAGTTCAAGAGCCTTGCATCTCGTAAGACACACAGGATTGAAGTGTTTAATCCTACTCTTGTTAAATGTTTGATTCTGACTTGGACAAAACCTAAATGTATGAAATTATAGTTCCTGTTAATGTGTTTATAGAGTGTTTTTGGATAAAGAAGATCTATTTAATTTTTGGGTTTTGCCACTTGTTTATTGATTTTTGAAAATCTTCAATAGTAATTTTTTCACTATTGATAAGTTCCTTTTTTCCTAAGAAGTTTTGGGTAGAAGGAGTGGGAAAGAAGAAGTTCTACAAAATAAGTTATACATATTTAAAAAAGTTTCTTCTTAATTTGAAGAAACTTTCAAAGGATTCATTGCTCTAAAACGGATGTTCGTTGGCTCAAACACCGGACTTACCACCCATAAACTATCATTCTTCAAATTAAACTTACAAATTTTTAAATATTTATAACAAATTTCATATAGCTTATCCCCTCACCAAGTCTGATACCACAAACTTTCTGGATGAAAGGGAAACGATACACTTAGTGAGGGGATAAGTTATATAAAATTCATTATAAATATTTAACGTTATAAATAACATTTATATATAAATATATATAATTATATAATAAAAACCAATCAAACAAATATCTAAATATATAGATATGCTATAAAATCATCATTACATTCATCATATCACTCACTTCTCAATCTACTTTAATGAAAATATCTACTTTCGTCGCAACTCAATTGACAAATGAATTTTTCAGCAACAAGTGACATTGTTAATAAAATATGCTCGATATTAAATTTTTTGGAACATGATTAAATTATTCTTCGACAAATACGTTTAATCGGGTCTGAAATTATATATATACATATATATATATATATATTAAACATATTAATAACTCTAATTAAAATATATTTTTGGTACTTTAATCAAAAATAAAATAAAATAGGCCTAAATGCCTAAGTAATTCAACACAAAATACACTAAAAGATTATTTTGAATCTATAGAAATATCTAGTAATGGTGTGTGATTGCTGGCAATAAAAGATTTTTAACAGATTAATGTTTGTTAGGTCTGTACATGTGATATTAGTCGTTGATTTTTGTAAGACCCATAATTTTAAATTATATTTTATGTATTTTTGTTTATTTTGGGTATTGAACTCGGAGGCTTTTAGCCAAGTTATTAATATTTTGTGAGCTTAAATGCCCAAAAATATATTTTGATGCCCCGATTAAAATTATTCTTCGATAAATAAATTAAATTAACTACGGTGGATCTTTTACGAAGAATTTAACTATGGAGAGTTTTGTTAAAAATATCCCGAGTTGCTAAAAATTGTATCTGTCAATTGAGTTGCGACGATAGCAGATATTTTTAACAAAAAGTGGTTTGGGAAGTGATGGGTGAAATGGTAATTTTAAATAAATATCTAGATATTTTGAGATATTTGTTAATTATAATTAATATATCTATAATGAATATATGTTTGGAGGGAAAGGAAAAAAGGAAGGAAAAGAAGAAAGAAAGGAAAAGTAAGAGAAGAAAAGTAAAGGAATGAAAAACAAAAGAAAGAAAAATAGAAATTCTTCCTCTCTCTCCCTGCCTCGCGACTCTGCCTCCTTTCTTCTTCTTTGGTTTCGCTTTCTTTTTCTTTCTTTGGCTTCAAGAATAGAAACCCAAGGCTTAGTGGGTGAGAAGACAAGGATCTTTCATCTTCATACTTCCTCGTTGATTCGAAAACGAAGAAAAACGGTGTTAGGGATTTTAAAACTGTCAAACACAATCTTCCATGTTTCATCTAGATCTAAGCTTCGTTTCATGAGGAGATAGAAGGGAAAGTTGCTCACCACCACGCTAAGGTGCTAGTGAACTAACTTTGGAAGCAACGTCGCGAGCGTAGATTTTACCGGATTTACTAGCAGTACCGTAAACGCACGTTAAAGCTATCGTTAAGGTAACGGCTCCTTCCAAACTTTTAGTTTGCATTTAGGGACTTATCTGTGGTTGTGTGGAAAAGAATTTTTTAGGGTTGGAGTGTTGATTTGGGGAAAATGAATTTAATGCTTTATGAGTGAAATTCTAATGTGGGGTTTTGGTGATATTGATGGATGTTTCGCGGAAAATGAATTTGACTCATTTATGTATGATTTTGAGTAAATGAAATTTGTTGTGTTTGAGTGATGGATTGTGTAAGACCCGTAATTTTAAATTATACCTTATGTATTTTATTGGATTTTGGTATTGAACTCAGGGGCTTTTTAGCCAAGTTATTAATATTTTGGAGTTTATATGACCAAAAAGATATTTTGATGCCTGATTAGAATTACTCGTCGATAAATAAATTAAATTTACTGCGGTGAATCTTTTGCGAAGAGTTTAATGCATTTTGGGTGAAAGAATAATTTAATAAATATCTAATTGTTTTGAGATATTTGTTAATTATAATAAATATATAAATATATATAGAAAAGGAAGGGAAGGAATTGAAAAGAAAGCAAATAGAAAGGAAAGAAAAAGGAAGAAAGGAAAAGAGAAGGAGAGAAAACAGAAAATTTCCATCTTCTCCCTCCTCTGCCTCGCGTGAACACCCAATCCTTCTCCTTCCTCCATCTTCATCCATTTTCGTTCTTCCTTGCTTCCTTGAATTCGAAATTGATAGTGGGTGATAGGACAAGGATTTCTCAACTTCACTCTTCCTCTTTGATTCGAAAACAGAGAAAAACGGTATTAGGGATTCAAACTCAAATCTCCCCGTTTCATCTAGATCTAAGCCTCCTTTCAAGAAGAGATAGAAGGGAAAGTTGCTCACTACCACGCTACGGTGCTAGGGGACCAACTTTGGAAGCGGCGTTATGAACGGAAGATTTTACCGGATTTACCCGCGGCACCGTAAACAGACGTTAAAGCTAACGTTAAGGTAAGGGCTCCTTCCAAACTTTTAGTTTGCATTTAGGGTCTTATCTGTGGTTGTATGAAAAAGAATTTTGTTAGGGTTGGAGTATTGATTTGGGGAAAATATATCTAAGGCTTTATGGGTAAAATCTGAGAGTTAGGTTTTGGTTATCTTGATGAATGTATCGTGGAAAATGAATTTAAACACAGTTATGTATGATTTTGAATGAATGAAACTTGTTGTGTTTGAGTGGTGGATTATGTTGATTCGTGTTCGTTGTTTTTGACGTGTTCTTAATTGATACTGATGAAACTTGAGATGTGTTTGTGTGGTTTGTGTGGAAAATGATTTGGTGCGAATTATGGATTGAATGTGAAAGTATGTTTGATTTTGTTCTGTGTGGAATTTGAAAAACATTAAGTTAAACGAGTATTAAGAATGGGGAATCTCTTAATTTCTTGTTTACTTAATGTTTGTTTTTGAAAATCGTTTAAGTTAACTGGGCGTTAAGAATGGGGAATCTCTTAATGTCTTGGTTACTCAATGTTTGTTTTTGAAAATCGTTTAAGTTAACTTGGCGTTAAGAATAGGGAATCTCTTAATGTCTTGGTTACTTAATGTTTGTTTGAAAATCGTTTAAGTTAATTGGGCGTTAAGAATGGGGAATCTCTTAATGTCTTGGTTACTTAATGTTGTTTTGAAAATCGTTTAAGTTAAAAGAATATTGAGAATGGGGAATCTCTTAATATGTCTGTTTGCTTAATATTTGGCGTGAAATTCGTTTAAGTTAAATGAGTATTAAAAATGGGGAATCTTTTAATATCTGCATTTACTTAACGATTGTGGTGGATGGATTCAGTGTATGCTCATGCATTTCATTTGGTAAATTGTGCTGACCCGTGATAGGTGGCACATCGGTAAACAGTATTGACCCGTGATAGGTGGTACGTTTACGATTTGCTTTTTTGTAAGTCGTGCTGACCCGTGATAGGTGGCACCTTGGTAATTGGTACTTTGGCCTGCGATAGGCGGTACAATTATGATTTACGGCCCTTCGAGGAGGGTTTTGGTTTGGAATTCCGAGTCCATGCATTTTGGCATATACGCATTGCATTAGGGTACTTGGCACACGAGTCGTGTTTTGATTCAAGTGTATGATTGAGAGTTTGAAACTCGAGTTGTCATGGTAACTGTGTTTAAATTGTTAAGTGTTATGTTTTGGAATTTGGTGATAGCATGTTTGGTTGCAATATTATTTCGAAACTCATGTTGTTGTAGCGATTGCGTTATCAGTGCTAAGTGTCAAGATGTGGATTTGTGTATGAATGTGATCGAGTTAGTTTATGTATTTTTTGAAGAATATGCAGGGAAATCAATTGCCCAATTGATTGGCATTAACAGCAATGCTGTTAGTTGATTGCCCAATCGATTGGCATTAACAGCAATGCTGTTAGTTGATTGCCCAATCGATTGCCCAGTTGATTGCCCAATCGATTAGCAGTAAGTCAGTGGCTCAGCAATGCTGTCAGTTGATTGCCCAATCGATTGCCCAGTTGATTGCCCAATCGATTGGCAGTAAGTCAGTGGCTCAACAATGCTGCCAATCGATTGCCCAATCGATTGATTGAAGCCCAGAGTTCAGATTTTTCAAAACAACCTTCAAGCAATCGATTTCCCAATCGATTGGCTTAGTGGAAATTCTCATTTTGAGTTAGATAATCGATTGCTTAGTTGATGTATCAATGTTTCGATCAATTATGTATTACTTAATGGATTGAGAACTTTATTTTGATTTCATTATCATTTGGTAAACATTGTATGAACTTTTAGCATATGGAAAACCTTTTAGCATAATGGATTAAGGGCATTTTGTGCATTTGAAAACTTAAATGTTATTTGTTAACTATTAATTTCGGTTGGTGACCCTTCACAACTATTGTGAAAATCTGGGCTTTGCCCTCAGATGAGAGTCAGAGCGGTCCTACTGGTTCGTACCCTACGGATGGGAATGTGGATGGGAATGCTTGATTGGAGCTACGTTAGGAGGATCCCACGGGGCGCGTAGGGATTACTCGAGGCGTATAGTTTTTTGTTATGTATAGAATGATCAGACTAGGTTGTCACTCAGGACACATATGTCTTTCTTTTGGGCTACTTTTATTTTATATTGGAAAGATGTACATGTACTAACGTTGGCACCAGGACATGCTTTGGATTTACTTTTTTGAAAAAGAAAACTTTTCCCGAATGGTTGTAAATTATATTGACTCAGTTATTTATCTTAGGGTTTTACCTTATTTGATTATGTATTGTATTTTAATTTCATTTCAAAAAAAAAAATATATACACCCTCGCTTTAAAAAACGGGGTGTTACCTTTGTGGTATCAGAGTTTTGGTTTGGTTTTCTTTGGGAGCTGTGGAACCTTTGGTTATAGATTGTAGGTCAACCTATAGGTTGGGAGTTGTCGTTTGATCATGCGTCGGTTTAGGTGGTTTGAGTGGTGAACTCCGAAATAATTTTTATGTGTTGATGTGGTCGGAAGCTAATTTTAGAATTATTTGAAGTACTGTTAAGATTCTACTTGATGATGGTTTATAGGGAAACCATGCCGCCAAGAAAGGATGACGCTCCAAGAGCCAATGCTAACAGGGATGATCGAATGGCGGAGGCTATGAATAACATGGCTGCTGCTGTTGTTGCACAGACTGCTGCTAAGACTCAATGTGATCTCGAAAAGAGGGAAAGAGAGATCCGTGCTGCAGAGTCAAGAGGTTTGGAAGATTTCCATCGTTACAATCCTCCCAAGTTTAAGGGGGATGAGAATTCGGAGAAACATGACCGTGGGTGAATATGCCGCTAAGTTTGCATCCCTATCAAGACACTTTAGGTTTTTCCATGAAGAGATTGATGAACCGTTCATGTGTCATCGTTTCCAAGACGGACTAAAGTATGAGATCCAAGACTCCGTCTTGCCCTTGGGAATTTAACGTTTCCAAGTCCTTATGGAAAAATGTAGGGAAGTTGAGGATATGAAGAATAAGAGGGCTAACCGACGAGGAAATTTTAGTGCTGGAGGGCCCAGTCGGGTGAATTATCAGAACAACAAGGGGAAACAAGTTGCTAAACCCTATAACCGACCACAAAATAACAACAGTGGGCAGAATCGCTCGGGAAACCAGAATTTTGGAAGACAATTGGGACAAGTGCTTCGATGTTTCCGATGTGGAATTTGAAAACCATTAAGTTAAACGAGTATTAAGAATGGGAAATCTCTTAATTTCTTGTTTACTTAATGTTTGTTTTTGAAAATCGTTTAAGTTAACTGGGCGTTAAGAATGGGGAATCTCTTAATGTCTTGGTTACTTAATGTTTGTTTTTGAAAATCGTTTAAGTTAACTAGGCGTTAAGAATGGGGAATCTTTCAACTTAATCTTATCATTCTACAAAAAACTATCAATCCCAGATGATCTTCACGCGCCCCGCAAGATCCTCCTGACACAGCTCCAGTCAGGTGTGTCCATCTACATTCCCATCCACAGGGTACTAATCAGTGGGAAGATACTGATTCTCATCTGAGGGCAAAGCCCAGATTTCCACAATAGTTGTGAAGAGTCACCTACTGAAATTAACAATTAACACATAACGTTTATGTTTTTAAATGCACAAAATAATCTTTCAACTTAACATTCACCTTAAAAGGGTTTCCATATGCCAAACATGCATAAACAAGGTTGAAAAATGAAGTTTTTAACAAAACTGCACTGTTGTATTACAATACAACATCTCTGTATTCGAATACAAGGTTGTTTCATAAGTCAGCAGCAAAAACAGCATATTTGTATTCGAATACAACCTCCTGGTTTCGACTACACAGTATGTTAGTAGCAAAAACAACATGTCTTTATTCGAATACAGTCTTCTGTATTTGACTACACAGTAAGTTAGTAGCAAAAACAGCATGTCTGTATTCGAATACACATCAGACAACAGCAGAAAAACAGCAAAATTCAGCAAAATTCCGCTTTTAAAAGGGTTTCGAAATCTATCAACACTTACACAAAAATCCAAACAATCACACTTACCAATCATTGCACAATCACCATGACAACTTGAGTTTAAACACTCAATCCTAATCTTGAATCAAACATGACTCGCGTGCCAAGCACCCTAATGCAATGCGTATATGCCAAAATGCATGGACTCGGAATTCCAAACCAAAACCCTCCTCGAAAGGCCATAAATCATAATTGTACCGCTTATCACAGTCCGAAGTACTAAATTATTGAGGTGCCACCTATCACGGGTCAACACGATTTACCAAAAATGTGCAGCCTATCACAGACCTTACACAACGCGACAATCACCGCAACGATAAGATGAACCAACAAATCACATGGAATCATCTCGTGGCCCATCCGGTCACCACTACAACTGTAGCCCATCTGGTCGCCATGTACTATGAAATGCATGAGCATACTCTGACTCTATCTACGACAATCATTAAGTAAATGCAGATATTAAAAGATTTCCCATTTTTAATACTCATTTAACACTAACAAATTTCACGACAATCATTAAGTAAATGCAGATATTAAAAGATTCCCCATTTTTAATACTCATTTAACTCTAACAATTTTGGACGACAATCATTAAGTAAATGCAGATATTATAAGATTCCCCATTTTTAATACTCATCTAACTCTAACAATTTTGGCAACAATCATTAAGTAAATGCAGATATTAAAAGATTCCTCATTTTAATACTCATTTAACTCTAAATATTTTGACGACAATTATTAAGTAAATGCAGATATTAAAAGATTCCCCATTTTGAATACTCATTTAACTCTAAATATTTTCACGACAAACATTAAGTAAAAGTAGATATTAAAAGATTCCCCATTTTTAATACTCGTTTAACTCTAATGATTTTCAAATTCGACACAGAACATACTCAGACATATTCTCAAATTCAATCCACAATTCACACCAAATCACATCAATTCATTTTTTCACAAAATCCACACAAACACATCTCAAAATTTATAAGTATTAATTATGAACACGTCAAACACGACAACCACAAATCATCACAACCCACCACTCAAACATATAAAATTTCATTTCCTCAAAACCACACATAAATGTGTTAAATTCATTTTCCACAAAACACTCATCAATATCACCAAAAACCCACCAATAAAATTTCACCCATAAAAGCATTAAATTCATTTTCCCCATATATACACTTCAAACCCAACAAATTTATTCTCCATATAACCACACATATGTCCCTAAATGCAAACTAAAAGTTTGGAAGGAGGGATTACCTTAACGTTAGCTTTAACGAGCGATTACGGTACCGCGAGTAATTTTGATAAAATCTCCGCTCACGACGCCGCTTCCAAAGTTAGTTCACTAGAACCGTAGCGTGGAGGTGAGCAACTTCCCCTTCTATCTCTTTGCAAAACGAAGCTTAGATCTAGAAGAAGAGTGGGGGTTTGTGTTTGACGGTTTTGAAATCAACAACACCGTTTTTCTTCGTTTTCGAATCACAGAAGAAAAAAGAGGATGAAGAGAAGAAGTCGAGTAGCAGGGGAATGTTTTTCTTTCACTCACACTTGGTTTTCTTGAAGCCAAAGAAAGAAAACGAAGGAGAAGGAGAAAGGGTTCGCAAGATGGGAGAGGCAACATTTTTGTTTCTTCTATTTTGATGTTTTCTTCCTTTCCTTTCCAATATATATAAATATATATAAGTTATAATAATATATATATATGTATGTGTATATATATATATATTATACTTAAAACCAAATCCAAACGAATATCTAACAACTCTTACACACATCACTTCACTCACATCTCAAACTCTATTGACAGATAAGTTTTCAGCAACGAGTGATATTTTTAACAAACTGTTCGGTATTAAATTCTACGCAACGTAAATAAATTATTCTTCGACAAATAATTTTAATCCAATTTCCAAATATATTTTTGGCATCTAACTCACTCAATACCAAAAACTAGGCTAACAACCTAAGAAATTCCATACAAAATACCCTAAAATTGTTTAATTTAGGCTTTAAAATTAAGGGTCTTACAATTTATGTATGATTGATGTGTGAATATATGATGATTAATATTGATGTGAAAATGCTTTCTTGAATGATAATACTTGTTGCTACATGTTACGAATTTTATTGAGGATAATATGTCTTGAGTATGTTCTATGAAAAGTATGAAAAATTATTAGTGTGTAATGAATATTAAAAGGGGAGTCTTTTAATAGCTACATTTACATAATGAATGTTGTGAAAGAGTCAGAGTATGCTCATGAAGTTCATAATTAGTGGTGACAATGATGGGCCACATTGTTAGTGGTGACTCTGATGGGCCACGGGATGGTGCCATGAATTGATTGGTCCATCTTATCCTTACGATGATTTATTTGTCGTGTAGGTATGTGATAGACTGCACTCTAGTAAATCATCCTGATCTATGACAGGTGGCCCCTCGGTAATTAGTATAGGTCTGTGACAGGCGGTACATTTACGATATACGTCCCTAGACAAGTGTTTGGAAATTTCGTCATCATGTGCATTGGCATCTAAGCATTGCATTAGGGTGCTTGACACGTGAGTCATGTTTGTTATAGCATGATATTTTTATATACATACTTTGTTATTGTTTGTTATCATGTCATAATTGCTAAGTGTTATTGCTTGTTTTTATTACGTAATTGTTAAATGTTATTTGTTAATTTCGGTTGGTGACCCTTTACATTATAGGGGAAATTGGGCTTTTCCTTCAGATGATCCCCGAGTTCGTTCCACCGACTGTTACCTTGACGACAAAAACGTCATTAGACTTCCCTGACTGACACTCGTCGACTGCTTGGACATACAACCCCATCTCAAGCAGGGCTACACACGGGTCGAGTCAGAGCTCCCACTTTTGGTAGTTAGCTGTTTTGAGATTTTTGTGCCGCCAAAGCCGCTTATCTTGTGGGTCAACCTGACCTATTAGGAGACTAATCCCTCCATGGCTGATGAGGAGGAAAAAGTTACTTCGAAGAGAGATACTACATTAGATAGGACTTGTGAAGTGTGTAGAGGTCACCCTTATTATTGTAGTTGCTAGTGGATGATCAAATTAGTTTTTGTTGTATAGGGCTTTAGTTTCTTTCTTTCTGTGGTTGTACTGATTTTGCTATGGTATGATTGTACCTATGACATTCTTTGATAGTTGACTTTGTTTAGTGTGCCCATGTTCTATTTTTCTTGACATGATCATGAGGGAGACAACATTCTTGGAACAGTACAAATGTGCAGGTGTCTGCTGAGAATACCCCAGGGGAATGAGTAACGTCTGATGGGTCTCATTGCCCCGATATATGTTCTATTTGTATACTTTAGATTATATATGTAATTACTTATTATTCATTTCGTTTTGTGCTGCGACATATTATTTTATTAAGTTGTTTCTAAAAAAATGCACTAGCGCTGGTAAGTGCATAAGTCTATATGGATTAATAGGTTTATTTCAATAAGTGCATAAGTCTATATGGATTAACATTTTAGGTTATTTTATTCTTTAATAGGTTTATTTTAATCCCTTTCATTTCTTAGGTAATATAGTTTGTCAAATAAGTGCATAATTCTCATTGGACAAAGAATTTAAGTCATTTTGGTCTTTAATAGGTTTATTCTAATCCATTTAATTTCATAAGCAATGTAGTTCGTCCAATAAGTGCATAAGACTCAATGGATTCAAAATTGAATACATTTTGGTCATTAATAGGTTTACTCTAATTCATTTTGGTTCTTAAGCAATGTAGTTCGTCCAATAAGTGCATAAGTATTAATTGATTAATAATTGATGTCACTTTCATCGTTATTAGGTTTATTGTAGTCCATTTTTCTTTTAAGACAATGTAGTTCGTCCAATAAGTACATATGTTTCAATGGATTAGGATTTTTGTAATTTTAATCTTCAATCGTCTTGTCCTAGTCCATATTGGTTGTTAGGTTATGTAGTTCCTCAAATAAGTGCAATAGATTAAGATTTTAAGTCACTTTGGTCTATATCAGGTTTAATCTAGTCCTTATTACTTTTTGTCAATGTAATTTGTTTAGTCAGTGTATTAGTATTTCATTGGTTTATTGGTTTAATGCAATGCGTTTTTGTTTCACTGGTTTATTGATTAAGACATTTTGTTCTTTAATTAGTTTATTGTAATGCATTTTTGTTCTTACTAAATGTAATTCTTCCAATAAGTGCATAAGTATCAATGGATGAATATTTTTGGTCATTTTGGTTTTTACTAGGTTTATTCTAGTCCATTTTGGTTCTTAGTCAATGTAGTTTCTCTAATAAGTGCACTAGTTTAAATAGATTAAGATTTAAGGTCATTTTGGTTTAAAATTGGTTTATTCTAACCAATTTTGATTATGATGCAATGTAGTTTCTTCCATAAGTGCATAAGTCTCAATGGATTAAGTTTTAGGTCATTTTCGTCTTTAATAGGTTAATTCTATTCCATTTTCATTTTTAGGCAATGTAGTTTGTCCAATAAGTGCATAACACTTAATTGATTGAGAATGTAGGTTATTTTCGTCTTTAATATGTTTATTCTAATCCATTTTGTTTCTTAGGCAATGTAGTTCCTCTAATAAGTGCATAAGTCTCAATGGATTAAGATTTTAGGTCAGTAAGGTCTTTAATACGTTTATTCTAATCCATTTTGATTCTTAGGAAATGTAGTTTGTCGAACAAGTGCATAAATCTCAATGGATTATGTTTTTAGTGTATTTTCGTTGTTAACAAGTTTATTATGGTGCATTTGGTTTCTTACGCAATGTAGTTTAACCCATAAGTGCATAATTCTCAATGGATTATGATTTTGTGCAATAAGTGCATAAATTTCAATGGATTAAGATTTTGGTAATTTTATTCTTCAATCGGGTTATTCTTGTCCATTTTGATTCTTAGTCAATGTAGTTCGTCTAATAAAACCAATAGTTTCAATTGATTATGATTTTATGTCATTTTGGTCTTTACTAGGTTTATTTTAGTTCTTACTCAACGTAGTTCATATAATAAGTGCATTAGTCTCATTGGATTAATATTTTAAACATTTTGGTGTTTCATAGGTTTATTGTAATCTCTTTTTTTAGGCACTGTAATTCCCTCAATAAATTCATAAGTCTAAATATATTTCTATTTTAGTACATTTTTGTTTTTACTAGGCTTATTCTAGTCCATTTTGGTTCTTAATCAATGTAGTTCGTTCAATAAGTGTACTATTTTCAATGAATTAAGATTTTAGGTCATTATGGTTTTTAATAAGTTTATTCTAACCCATTTAGATTCCAAAGCAATGTAGTTCCTCAAACAAGTGCATAAGTTTAAATGGATTGAGAATTTAGAAAATTTTCGTCTTAATAGGTTTATGCTATACCATTTTCATTTTTAGGCAATGTAGTTTGTCCAATAAGTGCAAAAGTTTCAATGGATAAAGATTTTAGGTTATTTTCATCTTAAATAGGTATATTCAAATCTATTTTGTTTCTTAGGCAATATAATTCTTCCAATAAGTTCATAATTCACAATGAATTCAGAATTTAGGTCATTTTGGTCTTTAATAAAATCACCCTAATCCATTTGGGTTCTTAGGCAATGTAGTTCTTCCAATAAGTGCATAAGTCTTAATGAATGAAGAATTTACGTCATTTTGGTTGTTAATAAGTTTATTCTAATCCTTTTTGTTTCGTAGGCAATGTAGTTCGTCTAATTAGTGCATAAGTTTCAATTGATTAAGATTTTGGTTATATTAATCTTCAATCTGGTTATTTTAATCCATTTTTATTGTTAGTCAATTTAGTTTGTCTAATAAATGCTATAATTTCAATCGATTAGGATTCTAAGTTTTTTTACTCTTTAATAGGTTTATTTTAGTCCATTTTAGTTCTTTCACAATGTAGGTCATCTAATAAGTGCAATGGTCTCAATGGATTAGGATTTTAAACATTTTTTCTTTTATAGATTTACTGTTATCTTTTTTATTGAGGCAATGAAATTCGCCAAATAAGATCCTAAGTCTAAATGGATTAATATTTTAGGTTATTTCAATTTTTACTAGGCTTATTCTAGTCCATTTGTGTTCTTAGTCAAAGTAGTTTGTTTAATAATTGAACTATTTTCAATAAATGAATATTTTAGGTCATCTTGATTTTTAATAGGTTTATTATAAATGACTTTGATTCCTATGCATTTTAGTTTCTCCAACAACTGCATAAGTCTCAATGGATGAAGATTTTATGTGATTTTCTTCTTAATAGGTTTTTTATATTCCATTTTCATTCTTAGTCAATGTAGTTTTTCCAATAAGTGCATAAGTCTCAACGAATGAAGATTTTAGGTTATTTTGGCTTTTAATAGCTTTATGCTAATCTATTTAATATCATAGGCAATGTAGTTCGTCCAATAAGTGCATAAGACTCGATGGATTCAAAATTGAGGTCATTTTGGTCTTCAATAGGTTTACTCTAATACATATTGGTTCTTAAGCAATGTAGTTCTTCAAATAAGTGCATAAATCTCAATGGATTAAGATTTTAGGTTATTTTCTTCTTAAATAGGTTTATTTTAATCTATTTCGTTTCTTAGGTAATATAGTTCGCCTCGTAAGTGCATAGTTCTCATTGGACTAAGAATAAGTCATTTTCATCTTTAATAGGATTTTTCTAATCCATTTAGTTTCATAGTCACTATAGTTCATCCAATAAGTACATAAGACTCAATGGATTGAAAATTGAAATCATTTTGTTCTTTAGTAGTTTTACTCTAATCCATTTTGTTTCTTAAGCAATGTAGTTCGTCCAATAAGTGCATAAGTCTTAATTGATTATGAATTGATGTCATTTTGGTTGTTATTAGGTTAATTGTAGTCCATTTTGCTTTTTAGGAAATATAGTTCGTGAAATAAGTACATATGTTTCAATGGATTAAGATTTTTGTAATTTTTGTCTGTAATTGTCTTATCGTAGTCCATATTGGATGTTAGTAAATGTAGTTCATCTAATAAGTGCAATAGTTTCAATGGATTAAGATTTTAAGTTACTTTGGTCTGTAATAGATTTATTCTAGTCCTTATTAGTTTGTGTCAATGTAATTTGTTTAATAAGTGTACTAATATCATTGGTTTAAGATTTTTGTCATTTTGGTCTGTAATTCATTTATTGTAATCCATTTTTGTTCTTAGTAAATTTTATTTGTCCAATAAGTGCATAAGTATCAATGGATGAATATTTTTGGTCATTTTGGTTTATACTATGTTTATTCTAGTCCGTTTTGATTCTTAGTCAATGTAGTTTTTCTAATAAGTGCACTAGTTTAAATAGATTAAGATATAAGGTTATTTTGGTTTTTAATTGGTTTATTCTAATCCATTTTGATTCCAATGCAATGTAGTTTTTTCCATTAGTGCATAAGTTTCAATGGATTAAGTTTAAGGTCATTTTCTTCTTTAATATGTTTATTCAATTATATTTTCATTTTTACGCAATGTAGTTTGTCCAATAACTGCATAACACTTAATTGACTAAGAATGTACGTTATTTTTGAATTTAATTTGTTTATTCTAATCCATTTGGTTAATCAGGCAATGTAGTTCCTCCAATAAATGCATAACTCTCAATGGATTAAGATTTTAGGCCATTAAGGGTTTTAATAGGTTTATTCTAATCCATTTATATTCTTAGGCAATGTAGTTTCTCCAATAAGTGCATAAATCTCAATGGATTTGGAATTTAGATTATTTTTCGTCTTTAATAAGTTTATTATAGTCCATTTGGTTTCTTACCCAATGTAGTTTAACCCATAAGTGCATAATTCCCAATGGGTTAAGATTTTGTCCAATAAGTGTATAAGTTTGATTGGATTGAGTTTTTTGAAATTTTAGTCTTCAATCGGGTTATTCTTGTCCATTTTGATTCTCTGTCAATGAAGTTTGTCTAATAAATGCAATACTTTTAATGGACTAGGATTTTATGTCTTTTTGGTCTTTACTAGGTTTATTTTAGTTTTTACTCAATGTAGTTTGTCTAATAAGTGCATTAGGCTCATTGTATTAAGATTTTAAACATTTTGGTCTTTAATAGGTTTGTTGTAATCTTTTATTTAGACAATTTAATTCACCCAAAAACTTCATTAGTCTAAAAGGATTTCTATTTTACATAATTTTTGTTTTTACTAGGCTTATTGTAGTCCATTTTTTGTTCTTAGTCAATATAATTCATTTAATAAGTGCACAATCTTCAAAGAATTAATAGTTTAACTCATTATGGTTTTTAATAGGTTTATTCTGACCCATTTAGATTCTAAAGCAATGTAGTCCTCCAACAAGTGCATAAGTTTCAATGGATTGAGAATTAGATGACTTTGGTCTTAATATGTTTATTCTATTCCATTTTCATTTTCAAGTAATGAGGTTTGTCCAATAAGTACAAAAGTTTCAATGGACTAAGATTTTAGGTTATATTCTTCTTTAATACATTTATTCTAATCCATTTCGTTTCTTAGGCAATATATTTCATTCAATAAGTGTATAATGTTAAATGCATTAAGAATTGAGGTCATTTTGGTCTTTGATAGGTTTACTCTAATCCATTTTGGTACTTAAGCAATGTAGTTCGTCAATAAGTGCATATGGCTCAATGGATTCAAAATTGAGGTCATTTTGGTCTTTAATAAGTTTACCCTAATCCATTTGGGTTCGAAGGCAATGTAACTCTTCCAATAAGTGCATAAATCTTAATGGATTTAGAATTGACGTCATTTTGGTAGTTATTAAGTTTAATCTAATCCTTTTTGTTTCTTATGTGTAACACCCCGATTTTTAAAAGCGAGAGTATATTTTATTTTTTCAAAACAAATTCATAAAACAAAGAAATAAATAAGGAAAATACCTTTGGATAAATGTTTAAGTCATAACCCAACGACAATTAAGTCAATATAATTTACAAGAAGCGGAATAGTTTTTGAAATATGAATCCAAAGTATTTACACATCAAAAAGTGGTACATGGAACCCATCGAAAATAAAATGTCATGCTGACAATATTAGTATAGGTACAGTCTTCCAATTTAAAATAAACACAATCCAAAAGAAAGACATCTAGTCCCTATACGTCAACCTAATCTTATCATTCTACAAAAACTATACATCTTGAGTGATCTTCACGCGCTCCATAAGATCCTCCTAACATAGCTCCAGTCAGGTGTTCCAACTACATCCCCATCCACAGGGTATGAACCGGTAGGATTGTCTTGGCTCTCATCTGAGAGCAAAGCCCAGAATTCCACAAGAGTTGTAAAGGGTCACCAACCGAAATTAACAATTAACACATAACATTTAAGTTTTTAAATGCACAAAAAACCTTTCAACTTAGCATGCACCTTAAAAGGGTTTTCCATATGCTAAACGTTCAAATAATACTTGCCAAGTAAAAAAGAAATCAAAATAAGGTTTTAATCAATCAAGAAATAAATCAACTGACCAATCAATTGATGAATCAATTGGGAAATCGATTGTCTGACTCATAATACAAGTTTCTACTAAGCAAATCGATTGGGAAATCGATTTCTTAAAGGTTTTTAGTGAAACATGTATTCTGGGTTTAAATCAATCAATTGGACAATCAATTGGGAAATCGATTTCCTAAATGGTTTTATCAGACCTGTGTCCTGTGATTAAGAAAATCGATTGAACAATCGATTGAAATAAATAGATGAGCTACTGTAACAAGCCAAATCGATTAGTTCAATATATTTTCAAAATTCAAGAAAACAAGAAACGTAATAATCGATTAGGCAGTCGATTAAGCTAGTATTACTTTTTAACAGAATCGATTGGGAAATCGATTGTTCTGCAATTTTCTAAACATACATAAACTGAATCCATCATAATTACACACAATTCCAAAACATAACACTTAACAATTATAACGCAATCACCATGACAACTTAAGTTTTGAAATGGTTTTGCAATCAATCACACTCACGCACAATTCAAAAACATAACACTTAGCAATTATAACACAATCATCATGACAACTTGAGTCAAACACTCAATCATAATCTTGAATCAAACACGACTCGCGTGCCAAACACCCTAATGCGATGCTTATATGCCAAAATGCATGGACTCGAAATTCCAATCAAACTCTTCGGGAGTTGAAAATCGTAATTGTATAGTCTCTCATGGACAAACACAATTTACCAGGGTGTAGTCTCTCACGGACAAACACCTGTGCAATCTCTCACGGACAAACACCTGTGCAGTCTCTCACAGACAAACACAATTTACCGGGATGTAGTCTCTCACGGACAAACACCAGTGCAGTCTCTCACCGAAAAACACAATTTACCAGGGTGTAGTCTCTCACGGACAAACACCATTAATTAAAGGCAGATATTAAAAGATTCCCCGTTTTTAATACCCATTTAACTCTTACAATTCGAACGACAATCATTAAGTAAACGTAGATATTAAGAGATTCCCCATTCTTAATACACATTTAACTCTAACGATTTTCACTACAAACATTAAGTAAACCAAGATATTAAAAGATTCCCCATTTTTAATACTCGTTTAACTCTAATGATTTTCACAACAAACATTAAGTAAACCGAGATATTAAAAGATTCCCCATTTTTAATACTCGTTTAACTCTAATGATATTCAAATTCCAGACAGAACATACTCAGACACATTCTCAAATTCAATCCATAATTCACACCAAATCACATTAATTTATTTTTCCACAAAATCTGTAACACCCCAATTTTCAAAGCGAGGGTGTATTCTTTTTTCAAAAGAAAATCATTTGACGAAGAAAATAAATAAGGAAATACCTTTGGATAAATATTTAAGTCATGATAATTTATAAGCAGCGGAATAGTTTTTCGAAATATGAATCCAAAGTATTTACACATCAAAAGTAGAACATGGAATCCATCAAAAATAACATGTCATGCTGACAATATTAGTACAGGTACAGTCTTCCAATTTAAAATAACCGCAATCCAAAAGAAAGACATTTATTCCCTCTATTTCAACCTAATCTGATCATTCTAGAAACAAAAAAACTATACACCCTGAGTGATCTCCACGTGCCCCTTAAGATCCTCCTAACATAGCTCTAGTCAGGCATTCCCATCCACAGGGTACGAACCGGTAGGATTGTCCTAGCTCTCATTTGAGGGCAAAGCCCAGATTTCCACAATAGTTGTAAAGGGTCACCAACCGAAATTAACAGTTAACACATAATATTTAAGTTTTTATATGCACAAATTAACCTTTCAACTTAGCATGCACCTTAAAAGGGTTTTCCATATGCTAAAAGTTCATATAATACTTGTCAAATAGAAATGAAATCAAAATAAGGTATTTAATCAAACAAGTAATAAGTAGCTGACCAATCCATTGATGAATCAATTGAGCAATCGATTATCTAACTTAGAGTAAGAGTTTCTACTAAACAAATCGATTTGGAAATCGATTTCTTCAAGGTTTTTAGTGAACCTGTACTCTAGGCTTACATCAATCGATTGGGCAATCAATTGAATGAAGAGCTGAGCCCCTATAATAAATCCAATCGATTGGCAAATCGATTTTGACCAATTAGCTGAGCTACTATAATAGCCCAAATCGATTAGTAAATCGATTAGCTCAATATCTTTTCAAGATTCAAGAAAAAAGGAGACACAACAATCGATTGGGAAATCCATTTCGTAATTGGTTTTATGAAACATATTTACTAAATCGATTGGCACATCGATTTTGTCAAAATAGCTGAGCTCCTGTAATACATCAAATCGATTGGCAAATCGATTTTTATAAATGGCTTTTCACATAATCGATTTGGGAATCGATTTCCTTGAATGTTTTTCTAAAACTACATAAACTAACTAAATCACATTCGCACACAACTCCAAAACATAACACTTAGCAATTTCAACACAATCACCACGACAACTTGAGTTTCGAAATAGTTTTACAATCAATCCCACTTACACACAATATCAATACATAACACTTAGCAATTTCAACACAATTACCATGACATCTCAAGTTCAAACACTCAATCATGAACTTGAATTAAACACGACTCTTGTGCCAAGCACCCTAATGCAATGCGTATATGCCAAAATGCATGGACTCGGAATTCCAAACCAAAACCCTCCTCGAAGGGCCGTAAATCATAATTGTACCGCCTATCGCAGGCCGAAGTACCAATTACCGAGGTGTCACCTATCATGGGTCTGCACGATTTACTAAAAGGCGTAAACCATAAATGTACTGCCTATCACGGGCCCGTACCGTTTACCGAGGTGCCTCCTACGAAACTTCATATGTTAGTGACAGTCTGAGGCTGTTTCCAAGCAAGAACCGCCTCAATCTTAGCCGGATCTACATCGATTCCTTCCTTGGTTATCACATGTCCTAAGAAATTCACTTTCTCTAGCCAAAACTCACACTTCGACAGACTGGCATACAATCGCTTCTCGCGTCAAATCTCAAGAACTTGACGTAAATGTTCTCCATGCTCTTTTTCAGTTCTTGAATAAATTAATATATCATCAATGAACACCACAACAAACTTATCAAGGAATGGATTAAAGATTATGTTCATGTAATAGCATTATTACAACCGATTTAGATTCCTATGCAATTTAGTTTCTCCAACAAGTGCATAAGTCTCAATGTATTAAAATTTTAAGTGATTTTCTTCTTTATAAGTTTATTCTTTTCCATTTTCATTTGTAGACATTGTAGTTTGTCCAATAAGTGCAAAATTCTCAATGGATTAAAATTTTAGTTTATTTTCTTCTAATAGGTTTATTCTAATCCATTTCGTTTCTTAGGCAATATATTTTGTTCAATAAGTGCATAATTCTCAAAGGATTAAGAATTTAGGTCATTTTGGTGTTTAATAGGTTTTTTCTAATCCATTTAGTTTCGTAGCCAATGTAGTTAAACCAATAAGTGCATAAGACTCAATTAATTCAAAATTGAGGTTATTTTGGTTTTTAATAGGTTTACTCTAATGCATTTGGATTCTTAGGCAATGCAGTTTGTCCATAAGTTTCAACGAATTAAGAATTTGGTAATATTAGTCTTCTATTGGGTTATTCTAGTCCTTATTTTGTTAGCCAATGTAGTTCGTCTAATAAATGCATTGGTTTCAATGGATTAGGATTATAAGTTGTGTTGGTCTTTTCTAGATTTATTTTTGTCTGTTATAGTTCTTACACAATGATGTTTGTCTAATAAGTGCATTAGTCTCATTGAATTAAGATTTAACATTTTGGTCTTGTATGGGTTTATTGTAACCCTTTTTATTTAGGCACTGAAATTCTGTCAATAAGTTGATAAGTCTCAACACAATAATATTTTAGGTTATTTTTGTTTTTAATAGGCATTTTCTAGTTCATTTGTGTTCTTATTCAATGTAGTTTGTTTAATAAGTGCACTATTTGCTATGATTTAAAATTTTAGGTCATTTTTGTTTTTAATGGGTTTATTCTAACCGATGTAGATACCTATGCAATGTAGTTTCTTCAACAAGTGCATAAGTCTCAATGGATTAAGATTTTAGGTGATTTTCTTCCCGATAGTTTATTCTTTTCCATTTTCATTTTTAGGCAATGTAGTTTATCCAATAAGTGCATGACTCTCAATGTATTAAAATTTTAGGTTATTTTCTTCTTTAATAGGTTTATTCTAATCCATTTAGTTTCTTAGCCAATGTAGTTCAACCAATAAGTGCATAAGACTCAACGGATTCAAAATTGAGGTCAATTTGGTTTTTAATAGGTTTATTCTAATCCATTTGGTTTTTGCAATATTAGTCTTCAATTGGGTTATTCTAGTCCATTTTTGTTGTTAGTCAATATAGTTCATCTAATAAATGCAATAGTTTTTATCATAACATTTGGGCACATGTTTTCAGCTTTTTAGTTTGGTATTTTAAAAGCTCTTCAAAAGCTTACATTAATATTTTTAGCTTGTTTATAAACTTTTAGTGGAATTTGAATTATAATTTTAATATTTTCATTTTAATTTTATTATTTGTATTTTGACTCTTTCTCGCTCTGTAGGTCATAACTTGAGCTCTGGATATTGAATTGGTGCATATGAACAGGCATTGGAAAGATAAAAAATCTAAGCTACAACGTTTGTGTTGGAAGAAAAGACCAACTCTGACATTTACTGGACCTAAATTGCGAATTTCGTAATCGGGATTTTTGTAATAATTTTAATTAGTGGGTCACTTGTTTTTAAACCCTAACCCTAAAGCCCAATATCAAGTACTAAATATTGGCAGTTTTGTTTCTTTTCTAAGGTCGTAAAAATTAGGATTCAAATTGCAACAAAAAAAAACAATTTTATTTTTCATTTCGGGAAGGCTAATTTTATAAGATTAATCCACGAGTTCAGAGTTTCATCAACACATTGAGATTAGGTTACACTATCAATGTCGATTCCTGATTGTATTCTTGTTTATTTGATTATATTGATATTTTGATTGCTTCAATTGAATTTCAATAGGATTGATTAAATTTATTTGACAGAATTTTGTTTCGGTTTCTAATTTAATTGAATTATAATTTTGCTACGCTTGATCGTTAATTGTAATATTTTGATGTTTGTGAAGCTTAATCCAATCAAAGAAACCAAATTCACATAGGATTGATTACGCGTGTTTGATCAATTCTATAGTCAAATAAGAATAGAATCACAAATTAGAAATTAAACTCATTGATAGAATATGTGATAAGTCTTAAACTCGAATAAGCGGATTAACCGTTTTGCTCATCTGTTAAATCAAAAAATCTAAATAAATAAAAAACCCTTTTTAATTTCAATTTTCAATTAAGTAATTATTATTACATTAGAAGTTCTTGCCAAAAAACTCGAGTTATTACCTCTATTTACATTTTATCAATTGTATTTGACCCGTGTGCGACAACAGATCAAATTGGCGTCGAAGTCGGGGACTCTCTGATAATAATATTAACCCTATTTTTAGGAGATTGTCTCGGATTGCTCTGAAATTTCGCCATAAAATTCGAGAAAAAAAATCAATGAATAGGAATTCATATAAGTTCCCTATATGTTAACAACGGTCAAAATCCCAAATTCCTTTGTTTAGACCATTTTTTGAATTTTTTGAATTTTTCATATTCTCCAAAAATTCCAAAAAAAATTTGTGTCGCCTTTATTTGAATTTTAGAAATTTTTGGTGTTATGTTTATATGTTTTGGATTTTTTTTGAGGTTTAGAAATTTTTTGGTGGTATGTTTAAATCTTTTTTTTTTCTTTTTGGATTTTTTGGTGGTATGTTTAGACCCTTTTCACTTCAATTTTAGCTTTCGGGACATTGTTGGAATTTTCAGAATTGTTATTTTGTATTTCATTGTTATGATGATGTATGACTAGGGCTAGTTTTGTGAATCTTCATTCTCTTGAACCTAAAATAGATAAGATATTTCATTTACGTCGTAGACTTAATAGAGCTGCTACTGTTAACGAGTTAGAGTCAGATACTGAAATTGACAACTGGTTGCAAAATATGGTTGATGTGAATAATAGAACCTTAAGACAACTTGATGCACCTAATGTCAATTATAATGCATTATGTATCACATATCCTGAAGTTATTGTACCATTTGAACTTTAATTTGGTTTAATACACTTGCTTCCAAAGTTTAATGGTCTTTTAGGTGAGGATCCCCACAAACACTTGAAGGAATTCCATGTTGTGTGTTCTATACCATGAAGCCTCAAGGAGTCACAGAAGACCACATTAAGCTGAGAGTCTTCCCATTTTCACTCCAAAATGCTGCGAAGGACTGGTTATACTACCTTCAACCAGGTTCTATTACAAGCTGGAATGATCTCAAGATATTGTTTCTAGAAAAATTCTTCCCCGCCTCAAGAGCTGCATCTATAAGAAAAGAAATATGTGGCATCAGGCAGATTTACAGGGAATCATTACATGAGTATTAGGAGAGATTCAAGAAATTAGTATCAAGATGTCCTCATCACCAATTTTCAGAACAATTGCTCATCCAATATTTTTATGAAGGCTTGCTATCTATGGATAGAAGCATTTTGGATGCTGCTAGTGGGGGAGCACTTGTCAATAAGACCCCAGAAGCGGAAATGGCTTTGATTGAGAACATAACCATTAATTCTCAGCAGTTTACAACTAGAAGCAATTCAATAGTTTTGACAATAGGTAAAACCCAAGCAGTTGTCTGTGGTATTTGCACTTCTCCCGAGTATCTTTCAAATTCATGTCCTACATAGAGAGAAGATCCAATTGTTGATGCTCCTCAAGCATGTGCAGCAAATATATACAATCCTCAAGCCAACTATGATCTATCATCTAATAGGTACAATCCTTGTTGGAGAAACCACCCCAACTTGAGATAGGGGAATTCATCTCCACAACAGCAACCTAGGCAGTAGCAGCAAAAATATTCCTCAACAGCAAAACAATGCACCTTCATTAGAGGACCTCGTTAAAAAAACGGATGTCCAGAATCTCCAATTTCAACAAAGAACATATTCCACCATTCAAAATTTGGAAACAAAGATTGGTCAGCTAGCCATTTCAATCAATCAATTGCAGACTCAAGGGTCAAACCAATTGCCTGCACAGTTAGTAGTAAATCCAAATGCTCCCAATGTCAGTTCAATTACATTGAGGTCTGGGAAATGTGTGGAAATACCAAAGGTACCTAAAACTGTAGTAAAAAATAACAAGGTTGTTTAGGATACTTCAATATTTGAAATTGTTGATGTTGAGCAAAATATACCACTTCCTTTTTCTCAAAAGGAAGTGAAGACTAAGAAAATGGATGAGGCAGATAGGGACAACGAGATCCTAGTTACATTAGGAAGATGGAAGTGAATATTCCCCTTCTTGAAGCAATTAAACAAACTCCAAGATATGCAAAATTTCTAAAAGATTTGCGCACACACAAGAGAAGGTTAAAAGGTAATGAATAAGTAAACATGGGGAGAAATTTTTCAGCCCATGCCTCAGAAATGCAAAAATCCAAGAACTTTTTCCATTCCATGTACCATAGGCAATAATAAATTTCAAAATGCTATGTTAGATTTAGGAGTTTCCATTAATGCCATTCCAACATATTTTTAACTCTCTTGCTCTTGGACCTTTACAGAGTACAGGTGTTACCATCCAATTGGTGAACAGGAGCAATGCTCGTACCGTTGGACTTGTGGAGGATGTACTTTTTTGAGTTAATGAATTGATATTTCCTGCAGATTTTTATATTCTTGACATGGAGGGAGAGAATAAGTCCAATAGGGCACCTATCATCTTAGGCAGACTATTCTTGAAACCTGCTATAATAAAAATTGATGTGCATGCTGGAACTCTATCCATAGAATTTGGTGATAGCATTGTAAAATTTAACATATTTGATGCTATGAAACACCCTGTGGAAGAGCATTCTATTTTTCCAATTGAATTGCTTGCTCATTTGGTTGATGACACTTACCCCGATATGTTTGCCACTGATTTTCCTTCATTTTTTGGTTTTGATGATACTTATACTTGTGAATTTTGTACAGATACTCAATTGTCTTGCAAGTTGATCATTGTGTTGATATTGATATTTCTACTAACATTATGGATTTTGCAGACTTTGCTTCGGCCACTGGTGTTGTACCTTCCATTGAACAACCACCGACTAGAGAGCTTAAACCACTTCCTGAAAATTTGAAATATGCTTATTTAGAAGGAAGTGGCAAGTTATCTATGATTATTTCAGCCAAACTTAAAGATGAACAGGAAGAGAAGCTGTTGCAGATCTTGAGCAAACACAAGAAGGCAATCAGATGGACCTTGGCTGATATTCTTGGTATTAGGCCATCCATGTGTATGCATAGGATACTACTGGAGGATGGAGTAAAATCAGTGAGGCAGCCCCAAAGGCGATTTAACCCATTAATTATGGATGTTGTAAAAACAGAAGTTACCAAGCTCTTACAAGCAGGCATTATATACCTCATCTCTAATAGTCAATGGGTGAGTCCGGTGCAGGTAGTCCCAAAGAAAACTGGACTTACAGTGGTTAAAAATGAAAATAATGAACTTATCCCCACACGAGTGCAGAACAGCTGGAGGGTATGCATCGATTACAGGAGACTAAACTAGGCAACTAGAAAAGATCATTTTCCTTTACCATTCATTGATCAAATGCTTGAACAGTTGGCTGGTAAATAACATTATTGTTTTCTTGATGGTTTTCTGGTTATTTTCAGATCCATATTGCACCAGAGGACCAAGAAAAAACTATGTTCACTTGTCCTTTTGGCATATTTGCCTATAAGAGGATACCCTTTGGCCTATGCAATGTTCCTGGAACTTTCCAACACTTCATGATTAGTATTTTCTCTGACTAGATTCTTTCATTTTTTGGCCATGCAAGATTTTACAAGCGATTTATCAAGGATTTCAGCAAGATATCTCTTCCATTGACGAATTTGTTGCAAAAAGATGTCAGTTACACCTTCGATAACAAATGCAAGAAGGCATTTGATTTTTTAAAGGCAGCACTAACCTCTACTCCCATAATTCAGCCACCCAATTGGACCCTCCCTTTTGAAATTATGTGTGGTGCATCTAACTATGTTGTGGGAGCAGTCTTTGCACAAAGGGTTGGTAAGGCTGCTCATGTTATTTATTATGCTTCTAGGACTTTAGATTCTACACAAGCTAATTATACTACCACAAAAAAGGAACTTTTAGCTATTGTTTTTACACTTCATAAGTTTAGATCATATTTGTTAGGTTTAAAGGTAGTTGTTTTTACTGACCATGTAGCTTTGAAGTTCTTGTTGAAGAAACCAGAAGCAAAACCGAGATTGATTCAGTGGATTTTATTACTCCAAGAATTTGATTTAGAGATTAAAGATAAGAGTCGAGCTGAAAATTTGGTGGCAGATCATTTGAGCATAATAGAAATAGATGAGGACCTCATCCCCATTCCAGATGACTTCCTTGATGAGAAATTGCTACAGTAGCGTGAGGTAACTCTTTGGTTTGCTGATTTAGTAAATTATCTAGTTGTTGGAGTCTTTCCTGCATTTGCATCCCGAACACAAATACACAAACTTAAAAATGATTCCAAATACTATGTGTGGGATGATCCATATATGTGGAAATTCTATTATGACTACGTGATTAGGCGATGTGTTTCCCACCATGAGGCTTAATCCATTCTTCATTTTTGTCATGCCTCTCAAACTAGAGGACATTTTGGTCCTCAACGAACAGCAAGAAAAGTCTTAGACTCAGGTTTCTTTTGGCCCACTTTGTTTAAAGATGCTTTTGAGACTTACAAAACTTTTGAACAGTTACAAATAGTAGGAATAGAAATAACTCGTAGGAGTGAGATGCCTCAACAACCTATGCATTTATGTGAAGTATTTGATGTGTGGGGCATTGACTTTTTGGGCCCTTTTCCTGTATCTTTTGGTTATGTCTATATTTTACTAGCTGTTGATTATGTTTCGATGTGGGTGGACGCAATACCCACTAGGACTAAGGATTCTAAAGTTCCTGTAGGTTTTATAATATCAAATATTTTTTGCAGATTTGAAATACCCCGAGCCATCATAAGTGATCAAAGCACTCATTTTTGCAACCGCTCCATGGACGCTTTGCTTCGAAAGTACGGGGTTGTGCACAAAGTTTCTATACCTTATCATCCCCATACTAATGGGCAAGCTGAAGTCTCAAATAGGGAAATCAAACAGATCTTAGAAAAGATGATGCAGCCAAATAGGAAAGATTGGAGCCACCGACTTAAAGAAGCTCTTTGGGCTCATAGAACAGCCTACAAAACACCAATAGGAATGTCCCCTTATCGAATTGTGTTTGGTAAGGCATTTTACCTCCCAGTAGAAATAGACCAATGTGATTATTGGGCGGTCAAGAGTTGTAACAATGAGATGGAGAAAGCAGGTTTGGAGAGAAAGCTTCAATTGCAACAACTTGAAGAGCTTAGACTTGAAGCTTATGAGAACTCTCGCATCTATAAGGAGAAAACTAAGTACTTTCATGATAAGATGATTTCTAGGAAGATATTTTCCATTGGCCAAAAAGCTTTATTGTTCAACTCCCGTTTGAAAATTATGATTGGAAATAAATAGTGAAACACTGAAAAAATGTTCAAAGTAAATCGACAACTCCTCAAGCTATTCCATGGGAGCTTTGTGCATGAAGATGCTACCATAGAAGAACTCTCCTTGGAAAAGCCCACCTAAACTGAAGTTTAAATAGGGAGCTCTCTTTCCGTACTCTTATTTTATACTTGTTACTTTCATTGAGGATAATGTGTAAATTAAGTGTGGGGGTATCATTTAGGATTTTATTTGTTATATTTCAAAAAAAAAAACTATAAAAACTAAAAAAATAAATAAAAAATAAAAAATAAAAATGGACATTGCATTGCATGCTTTTTCAATAGATTTTATTGTTCTAAATGTTGAGAGTTTGTTTGGATTGGCATGATTGGATAGTATTTTTGCATTCTTGGTAAAATAAATTGGATTAAAATGTTAAATTATGTATCATTTGTGATAAGTCATTAACCTTTGTGAAATTTTTTAGCCTTATTATGAATGGAATACATTTTTCCATCTTTTTTTTCTTGTGTGTTATCTCACTCATGATTGCTAGTTACGTCGTAACTTGACTTGACTCTTGTTCATATGCATATATTGAAATTATCTAGGCATTTATTTCTAATTAAGCTACCAGCCACATAAGCCTACCCTACAATTATCCATTTGTTTAAGCCCCTTTGAGCCTAATTACCCCATCTTTTGTTAAATAGCTTATAAGAAGCCTAAAAGTGAAAAACAATGAATTGCCTCAATCTTGGGGGATAAAGGAGTCTTTCCTTACATAAGTGTAGGGGTGCTCAGGTTGTTTGTTTAAATTTGAGGGTTATGAAAGAAAAAAAAAAGAAAATATATATATATGAGGAAAATGGTTGTGTTATGAGCAAAGAGAGTATGAAAATAAAAGTCAATGATGTTTTGTTGAGTTACTTCTTAATGCTATTTTTCTCTCTTAATCATTACTCATTTATCCTCTTTGATTTTCAGCCCTAGTCTCCTTAGGATTATCTCACCCTTACCTTGGCCACGTTACAACCTAAATAAAGACTTTTTGATCATTATCTGCATGTGTTTGAAACATAGATTATAGAGGCTTGTCAATTCTATGGTAGTGCTAGCTTTCATGATGTGTTATGAGTGTAAAAAATAGCCCAAACACTTTGAGTGTAAACACTTTGAGAGAATTTTATATCCTGGGAGGACTTTATCACTTATGATGCATTCTTTAGTTAACTTTTCCTCTTGTTTGCCTTTGTTGTGATAACAAAACTATTCATGATTGATTTAAGCTAGAAATATTTTTTCTCTCACCACTTTGCATTCATAAGAATATTTGGAATCCGATCCATTGTTTTGCTCGGAGTGCAAAAGTTTAAGTGTGGGGGAATATGATCATAACATTTGGGCACATGTTCTTAGCTTTTTAGTTTGGTATTTTAAAAGCTCTTTATAGCTTAGATTAATATTTTTAGCTTGTTTCTAAACCTTGGGTAGAATTTGAATTATAATTTTTATTATTTGCATTTTAATTTTATTATTTGTATTTGGACTCTTTCTCGCTCTATAGGTCATAACTTGAGCTCTGGATATTGGATTGGCACATATGAGTAGGCGTTGGAAAGATAAAAATATGAGCTACAACTTTTGTGGAAAAGACCAATTCCAAACTTTACTGGGCCTAAATTGCAAATTTCGTAATCTGGATTTTTGTAATAACTTTAATTAGTGGGTCATTTGTCTTTAAACCCTAAACCCTAAAGCCCAATATCAAGTACTAAGAAAATGGATGAGGTATATAAGGAAAAGGATATCTTGGATACATTTAGGAATGTGGAAATGAACATTTGTTGCAAAAATATGCTAGTTTCACATTTGATGACAAATGCAATAAGGCATTTGATTTCCTAAAGGCAGCACTGACCTCTACTCCCATAATTCAGCCACCCAATTGGACCCTCCCTTTTGAAATTATGTGTGACTATGCAGTGGGAGTAGTCCTTTAATCAAAGGGTTGGTAAGGCTGCCCATGTTATTTATTATGCTTTAGGGATTTTATATTATACGCAGGCTAATTATACTACCACTAAAAAGGAACTTTTAGCTATTGTTTTTGCACTTGATAAGTTTAGATCATATTTGTTAGGTTCAAAGATAGTTGTTTTTACTGACCATGCAGCTTTGAAGTTCTTGCCGATGAAATCAGAAGCAAAACCGAGATTGATCTGGTAGATGTTGTTACTCAAAGAATTTGATTTAGAGATTAAAGATAAGAGTGGAGCTGAAAATTTGGTGGCAAATCATTTGAGCATAATAGAAATGGATGAGGACCCTATCCCCATTCAAGATGACTTCTCTAATGAGCAACTACTATAGTTCGGTGAGGTAACTCCTTCGTTTGCTTATTTAGTTAACTATCTATTTGTTGGAGTCTTTCCTGCAGATGCATCTAGAACACAAATACACAAACATAAAAGTGATGCCAAATACTATGTGTGGGACGATCCATATCTTTGGAAATTATGTAGTGACCAGGTGATTAGGTGATGTGTTTCCCACCATGAGGCTCAATCTATTCTTCATTTTTTCCATGCCACTAAAGTTGGGGGACATTTTGGTCCTCAACGGACAGCAAGAAAAGTCTTAGACTCGGGTTCCTTTTAGACCACTTTATTTAAAGATGCTTTTGAGACTTAAAAAACTTGTGTACAATGCAAAAATAGCGGGAACAACAATCACTCGTAGGAGTGAGATGTCTCAACAACCTAGGCTATTACGTGAAGTATTTGATGTGTGGGGCATTCACTTTATGGGCCCTTTTCATATATCTTTTGGTTTTGTTTATATTGTACTAGTTGTTGATTATGTTACGAAGTGAGTGGAAGCAATACCCACTAGGACAAGTGATTCTAAAGTTGTTGCAGGTTTTACCAGATCAACTATTTTTTGCAGGTTTGGAATACCCCGGGACATCATAAGTGATCAATTGCAACAACTTGAAGAGCTTAGACTTGAAGCTTATGAGAACTCTCGGATCTATAAGGAGAAAACTAAGTACTTTCGTGATAAGATGATTACTAGGAAGGAATTGTTCATTGGCCAAAAAGTTTTATTGTTCAACTCGCATATGAAAATTATGGCTGGGAAACTTCGATCGAAATGGATTGGCCCTTTTGTTATTACTAACATTTTTCCTCATGGTGCAGTGGTAATAAAAAGTGAAAACACCGAGAAAGTGTTCAAAGTAAATGGACAACACCTCAAGCTATTCCATGAGAGCTTTGTGGTTGAAGATGCTACCATAGAAGAACTCTCATTGGAAAAGCCCACCTATATTGAAGTTTGAACAGGTAGCTCCTTTTCCTTTCTCTTGTTTTATACCTGTTACTTTCATTGAGGACAATGTGCAATTTAAGTGTGGGATATTATTTAGAATTTTATAAGATTAATCCACGAGTTGAGAGTTTCATCAACACCATGAGATTCAAGTTTCACTGTCAATTTTGCTTCATAATTTTATCTTTGTTTATTTGACTATATTGATATTCTAATTGCTTAAATGAAATTTCAATAGGATCGAGATATCCGATTGGCGCATACGAGCACACGTTGGAAAGCTATAAATCAGAGCTAAAACTTTTGTGTTGGAAGAAAAGACCAATTTTGAACTTTACTGGGTCTAAATTGCAGATTTTGTAATCTGGACTTTTGTAATAATTTTAAATAAAGGGCCACTTGTTTCTAAACCCTAAAGCCCAATTTCGAGTACTATATATTGGGAGTTTTCTTTCTTTTTGTGAGACATGAAAAATTAGGATTTAGATTGCTACCAAAAATAAGCACTTTTTATTTTAATTTCATGGAAGGTTAATTTTATAAGATTAATCCACGAGTTTAGAGTTTCTACAACACCTTGAGATTGAAGTTACACTGTCAATGTTGCTTCATGATTCTTCTATCTTTGTTTATTTGATTACATTGACATTCCGATTGCTTAAATAGAATTTCAATAGGATCTATTAAATTCATTTGACAGAATTTGGTATCAGATTATAATTTAATTGAATTATAATTTTGCGACGCTTGATCGTTAATTGTAATATTTTGATGATTTTGATGCTTAATCCAGTCAAACAAACCGAATTCACATAGGATTAATTACGCTTATTTGATTAATTCTATAGTCAAATAAAAATAGAATCACAAATTAGAAATTAAACTCATTGTTAGAATCTTTGATAGGTTTGAAACTCGAATCAGTGGATTAATCATTTTACTCATCTGTTAAAACAAAAGATATAAAAAAAAAACCCTTTCTAATTTCAACTTCAATTTGGTTAATATTATTATATCAAAAGTCGTTGAGAAATGACTCGAGTTATTACCTCTATTTACATGTTAATGAGTCTTGAAGTTCAAGTTTTGGAGAAACCCCGCTCTATTAGGTTGTATTTGGAATAAGAGTTATAAGTTGTATTTTACTTATTTCATTAATGAAAATTATACAAGTATTACTAAGTGTTTGGAATTAAATTAAGAAATTATAGGTAAATCAAGTTTATTGAGATTACACTTTTCTATAAGAAGAAAAAGACTAAAGTATTCAATTTGTATTTTGAGAAACGTGATATTCTAATTACTCATAAAAGTTTCTTTTCTTTTGAATGAGTTTTTATTTATCCGCTGCAAATTTTAGTAAAAATATGATATAAATTTTTATGTATATTATCTTGGAGTTTAGTGTTTAATAATTATTTAAATGACCAATAGTTTAAGCATTGTTACTTAAATAATTAAAAAAAAATTATCATAGTTTTTCTAAGGAATAAGCATAAGTCTCAAGGGATTAAGAATTTAGGTCATTTTTCTCTTTAGTAATTTATTCCAATCCTTGTTTTATAGGCAATGTAGTTCATCCAATAAATGCATAAGTTTCAATGGATTAAGATTTGGGTAATATTAGATTTCAATCGGGTAATTCTAGTCCCTTTTTGTTGTTAGTCAATGTAGTTCGTCTAATAAATGCAATAGTTTCAATGGATTATGAATTTATGTTGTTATGGTCTTTACTAGGTTTATTTTATTCCATTTTAGTTCTTACTCAATTTAGTTTGTGTAATAAGTGCATTAGTCTCATTGGATTAAGAATTTAAGCATTAGTTCGCTTATTAAGATTTTAGTCGATGTAGTTCTTTACTAGAATTATTTTAGTCTGTTTTAGTTCTTACTCAATGTAGTTGAAGCTATTTTGAAACAGTTTTGTCTTTTATAGGTTTATTGTAATCCTTTTTTTTAGGCAATGTAATTCGCCCAATAAATTCATAAGTCTAAATGGATTTATATTTTAGGTCATATTTCATTTAACAAGACTTATTCTAGTCAATTTTGGTTCTTAGTGAATGTAGTTCGTTTAATAAGCGCACTATTTTCAATGAATTAAGATTTTAGGTAATTTTGGTTTTTAATATGTTTATTCTAACCCATTTAGGTTCCTAAGCAATGTTGTTCCTCCAACAAGTGCATAAGTTTCAATGGATGAAGAATTCAAATGATTTTCGTCTTAATAGGTTTATTCTATTCCATTTTCATTGTTAGGCAAGGTAGTATGTGTAAGACCCATAATTTTAAATTACACTTTATGTATTTTAGTGTATTTTTTTGTTGAACTCGGAGGCTTTTTAGCCAAAGTTATTAATATTTTGGAGTTTATATGACCAAGAAGATATTTTGATGCCGATTAAAATTACTCGTCGATAAATAAACTAAATTAATTGCGGTGAATCTTTTACGAAGAGTTTAATGGGTTATGGGTGAAAGGATAATTTAATAAATATCTAAAGATTTTGAGATGTTTGTTAATTATGATTAATATATATATGTTTATATATAAAGAAAAGGAAAGGAAGGAAATAGGAGGAAAAAGAAATAGAGAGGAAAGAAAAAGAGGAAAAGGAAAAAATAGAAAAGAAAGAAAAAAAAAAACGAAGTTCATCTTCTTCCTCTGCCTCGCGCAAAACGTATTTCTCCTTCCACCATCTTCATTCATTTTTGTTTTCTTTGCTTCCTTTAAGCTCAAGAATAGAAACCCAAGGCTGGGTGGGTGATAGGACAAAGATTTCTCAGCTTCATACTTCCTCGTTATTTCGAAAACGAAGAAAAACGGTATTAGGGATTCAAACACAAACCTCCCCGTTTCATCTAGATCTAAGCCTCCTTTCAAAAAGTGATAGAAGGAAAAATTGCTCACTACCACGCTACGGTGCTAGGGAACCAACTTTGGAAGCGGCGTTGCGAGCGGAAGATTTTACCGAATTTACCCACAGCACCGTAATCGCATGTTAAAGCTAACGTGAAGGTAAGGGCTCCTTCCAAACTTTTAGTTTGCATTTAGGGACTTATTTGTGGTTGTGTGGAAAGGAATTTGGTTAGGGTTAAAGTTTTAATTTGGGGAAAATGAATCTAAGGCTTTATGGGTAAAATCTTAGAGTTGGGTTTTGGTTATATTAATGAATGTTTCACGGAAAATGAATTTTAAACCCATTTATGTATGATTTCGAGTACATGAAACTTGTTGGGTTCGAGTGATGGATTGTGTCAATTTGTGTTTGTCGTATTTGACGTGTTCTTAATTAATACTGATGAAATTTGATATGTGTATGTTGGATTTTGTGGAGAAATGAATTGATGTATTTTGGTGTGAGTTGTGGATTGGATTTGATAATATGCTTGAGTTTGTTTTGTGTGGAATTTGAAAACCATTAAGTTAAATGAGTATTAAGAATGGGGAATCTCTTATTGTCTTGTTTACTTAATGTGTGTTTGTGAAAATCGTTTTGAGTTAAATGAGTATTAAGAATGGGGAATCTCTTAATATCTCTGTTTACTAATGTTTTGGAAAATCGTTTAAGTTAAATGAGAATTAAGAATGGGGAATCTCTTAATGTCTTGTTTACTTAATGTTGTTTTGAAAATCGTTTGAGTTAACTAGGCGTTAAGAATGGGGAATCTCTTAATGTCTTGGTTACTTAATGTTTGTTTTTGAAAATTGTTTCAGTTAAATGAGTATTAAGAATGGGGAATCTCTTAATGTCTTGTTTACTGAATGTTTTGTTGTGGAAATCGTTTAAGTCAAAAGTATATTAAGAATGGGGAATCTCTTAATATATATGTTTGCTTAATGTTTGGCGTGAAAATCGTTTAAGTTAAATGAGTATTAAAAATGGGGAATCTTTAAATGTCTACATTTACTTAACGATTGTTGTGAATGGAGTCAGTGTATGCTCATGCATTTCATCTGGTAAATTGTGCTAACCCGTGATAGGTGGCACCTCGGTAAACAGTACTGACCCGTGATAGGTGGTACGTTTACGATTTACTTTTTGGTAAGTTGTGCTGACCCGTGATAGGTGGCACCTCGGTAAATAGTACTTTGGTCTGTGATAGGCGGTACATTTACGACTTACGCTTTTTCTTTTAGTAAATCGTGTTGACCCGTGATACGTGGCACCTCGGTAAATAGTACTGACCCGTGATAGGTGGTACGTTTATGATTTACGCTTTTTAGTGAATCGTGTTGACCCGTGATAGATAGCACCTCGGTAATTGGTACTTTGGCCTGCGATAGGCGGTACAATTATGATTTACGGCCCTTCGAGGAGGGTTTTGGTTTGGAATTCCGAGTCCATGCATTTTGGCATATACGCATTGCATTAGGGTGCTTGGCACACGAGTCGTGTTTGATTCAAGTTTATGATTGAGTGTTTTGAACTTGAGATGTCATTGTGATTGTGTTGATTTTGCTAAGTGTTACGTTTTGAAATTATGTGTAAATGTGATGGATTGTAAAACCATTTCGATGTTCAAATTATCGTGGTAATTATGTTGAAATTGTTAACTGTTATGTATTGATATTGTGTGTAAATGTGATGGATTGAAAAACTATTTCGAAAAATCAACTTGTCGTGGTGATTGTGTTGAAAATGCTAAGTGTTATGTTTTGGAATTGCGTGTAAGTGTGGTTGACTACAAAACCTTTTCGAAACTTAAATTGTCGTGGTGATTTTGTTATAATTGCCAAGTGTGGATGTTTTGGAATTGTTTGTAAGTGTGATTGATTCCAAAACCATTTCAAAACTCAAGATGTCGTAGTGTTTGCGCTATAATGGTTAAGTATGATTGTTTGGATTTGTGTGTAAGTGTTGATTGGTTTTGATACCGTTTAAAAAGCTGAAAAATGCTGAATTTTGTTGTTTTTCTGCTGCTGTCTGTTGTGTATTCGAATACAGGAAGCTGTATTCGAATACAAACATGTTGTTTTGCTACTGACTTGCTGTGTAGTCGAATACAGACTGTTGTATTCGAATACAGACATGCTGTTTTGCTACTGACTTGCTGTGTAGTCGAATACAGACTATTGTATTCGAATACAGACATGTTGTTTTTGCTGCTGAATGCTGAAACAGCCTTGTATTCGAATACAGAGATGCTGTATAGCTATAGTTTTTTTTGTAGAATGATCAGATTAGGATGACATAGAGGGAACGGATGTCTTTCTTTTGGTTTACGTTATTTTGAACTAGAAAACTGTACCTTTACTAATATTGTCGGTATGACATCTTATTTGAATGGGTTCCATGTACCATTTGTTGTTGTGTAAATACTTTGGATTTATATTTCAAGAGAACTATTCCGCTGCGTATCAATTATATTGACTTAAACATTTATCCAAAGGTGTTACCTTATTTATTGTTTGCGTGTTCTTCTTACTCATATTAAACTATTAACATGATTTCAAAACTCACCTCCTTCGTTGTTTGTGTTTGACTGGTTGGGCCCTGCGTTTGCGAAATCGCAGTTATTACAGGTTAATGAATCTTGAAGTTCAAGTTTGGGAGGAACCCCACTCTGATAGGTGATACCGGGAATAAGGGTTTTAATTTGTATTTTACTTATTTAATTTGAATCAAATTTTTGTATGAAAACCTTAGAAGTACTAGTAAGTTTTTAGAATTAAATCAAGTAATTATACTTAAATCAAGTTGATTGAGATTAAATTGTTTTATTTGAATAATAAAATTTGAATTGTTGTACGTGTACTTTGAGAAACATGATATCCTAAATTAAATATAGAGTTTTTATTTTCTTGAAAATATAATTTTATTTATCCGCTGCAAATTTTATAGGAATATGATATAAATTATTATATATATTATTTTGGGATTTAGGGTGTCACAAAGTCTTGTAAAATCTAGTATTGAAACTAGTAACTATCTTCTTGGTTGAGAGAGCTCTTCAAGAAGAAGTTTCACTGTGATCTTGGGATAGTCTGCTGAGTGACTTGAGGGATACAGTGGTGAGCAATAGAAGCAGGAGAGTTTAGTCTTAAGATAGATAGGCCGGGAGTGCTGGACAATCTGTAAGAAATAACTCTGGAAGATTCTATTGAAAGAAAGGCTGAAATCAAGTTGATTTCGGGACTGGATGTAGGTTGTCTTACAGACGACCGAACTAGTATAAATCTTTGTGTATCACCCTCTTATCCGTTCTCTTTTATTTCTATATTGTTTGGTTGATTAATCTTGAATGCATGTTATGTTTGATATTGCTTGAATGGTTAAATTGACATGTTTGTATCTAGATTAATCTGTTGAACAATTACTGTATATCCTGCATCATTAATTAGACAATATATGTAATTGTGAACTTTCTCCTAGAAATAATTCCTTGGGACCGTGATTGATCTATTGTTTAATAAACTTGATTTTTGTTAAACTATTTAGCAATCTTGTGAATTTTTAGAGACTGTCATATACATAATTTTAAGATTCTTGTTATTTTGGTCGTTAATTGGTTTACTGTAGTCCATTTCTTTCTAAGGCCATGTTATTTGTCCAATAAGTGCATAAGTCTCAGCGGATGAATAATTTTGGTCATTTTGATCTTTACTAGGTTTATTTTGAGGCATTGTAGTTTAACCTATAAGTGCATAATTCTCAATGGATTAAGACTATAGGTCATTCGGGTCTTTAATAGGTTTATTTCAATTCATTTTGTTTCCTAGGCAATGTACTATGTCCAATAAGTGCATAAGTCTCAAGGGTTTAAGAATTCATGATAGTTTTGTCTTTACTAGGGATATTCTACTCCTTTATGTTTCTTAGGCAATGTAGTATGTCCAATAACAGCATAAGTTTCAATGAATTAAGATTTTGGTAATTTTAGTCTTCAATCGAGTTATTCTAGTCCATTATGGTTGTTAGTCAATGTAGTTCGTCTAAAAAAATGCAATAGTTTCAATGAATTAAGATTTTAAGTCATTTTGATCTTTACGTGGTTTATTTTTGTACTTTCTAGTTCTTACTCAATGTAGTTTTTCTAATAAGTGCATTAGTCTAGTTGGATTATGATTTTTTTTTAAAATGGTCTTTAATAGGCTTATTGTATTCCTAATTTTTTACACAATGTAATTCCTCCAATAAGTGCATAAGTCTCAATAGAATAATATTTTATGTAATTCAAGTTATTCTAGTCCATTTTAATTGTTAGTCAATGTAGTTATTCTAATAAGTGAAATAGTTTCAGTGGATTAAGATTTTTTAAGTTACTAATATTTATTAGAATTATTCTAACCTATGATAATTTTAGTCAATGTAGTTCGTCTAATAAGTGCATCAATCTAATTGGTTTAAGAATCTGGTAATTTTGGTCTATAATTGGTTTACTGTAATCCATTTTTTTGTAAGGCATTGTAATTCGTCAAATAAGTAAATAGTCTCAACAGATGAATGGTTTTGGTCATTTTGGTTTGTACTAGGTTTATTCTAGTCCATTTTTATTCTTCGTCAATGTAGGTTGTCTAATAATTGCACTATTTTCAATGGATTAAGATTTTAGGTCATTTTGATTTTTAACTGGTTTATTCTAATCGATTTTGATTCTTATGCAATGCGATTCCTCAAATTAGTACATAAGTCTAAATTAATTAAGTTTTAAGTCATTTTCATATTTAATAGGTTTATTCTATTCCATTTTCATTCTCAAGCAATGTAGTTTGTCCAATAAGTGCATAAGGCTTAATTGATTAAGAATGTAGGCTATTTTCGTCTTTAATAAGTTTATTCTAATGCATTTGGTCTCTTCGGCAATGTAGCTCCTCCAATAAGTGCATAAGTCTCAATGGATTAAGAATTTAGGTCATTAAGGTATATAATTGGTTTATTCTAATCCATTTTGATTCTTAAGCAATGTAGTTTGTTCAATAAGTGCATAACTCTCCATGGATTTTGAATTTATGTTATTTTTGTCTTTAATAAGTTTATTTTAGTCCATTTGGTTTCTTAGGCAATTCAGTTTAACCCATAAGTCCATAATCCTCAATGGATTAAGAATATTGGTAATGTGTGTGACACCCTAAACCCCAAGTAATTTTTTTTTTTTTTTTAGATAAAGAATATCACATAATCACAGACATGTCACATCAATCCAAAATTCCCATCAAACGTAATGACATTGAAATCATAATATCAAACAACAGGATCCCTTTTGAAGTACACATACTTATGTTTTAAATTAGTGCAAATATAGTCACAACCCGATGTCACTATCAGAGCGGGAGTTCCCAAAAATAAAAATACTCAAAATAACATCAATACAATTCATATAGATAGAATCTCCAAGATGTGACGGCTTCCGCCTCTCCGATGGTATTAGTCATCACCTGCAACTTACAACTCGTCTGCGTCCGTCGCAAACGCCAAACACAAACAACGAGGGGTGAGTATCGAAATTATGTAACAATATAAATACGTGAGGGGAACACGCAAGCAATCAATTATCACAATCAAGGAAAACAATCAATTGTATAATATCAACGATTTATCAACTTCATTCACAATAGGATAATCACCATAATGAAATGCTATGCATGTCCTATACTCTACACTTCATCATTTGGTACCATTCTACTCTGAAGTACTTGGTTAGGAGGCCTGATACTATGCCACTGCAAGAGTGGACGGACAATTCATGAATGGCCAAGTCCTCATAGATCCCCTCAACTCAACCCGAGACACATATACGCGACAATCGAGGTACTCTTGTGTTGCACGGTAGGTCCCGGCCTTAGGGAATAACCCACTAATCCACTTAGGAATTCCCCACTAGGTGTACCCCCAAGGTCTATCAGTCTTACCTTACAGTTCGACTGTAGCCCTCCACGATCAGGCTCATTCAGTTGTACTTCCCCGAATCACTAGGTTTGTCAAACCCTCCCTATATGATGACAAAATAATCCTAACTCCAAAATCTACAACACGTATCTCAGACTTACTCGATCATCACAACTCATTAAGTTTCAATATCACTTCATAATATTTCATCATTATATATCTTTATCACTCAATCACAATAAAATCACAATATTTGGTTTACACTACTCACAATACACAATCCAATTGCATCAATCACATAATAAGGAATTCAATAGGTGACACATTCTAGTAATATCACAAATTCAATCAAGTAACAAAACATTCGAGTATACATCATTCATACATTAACAATCAGCATAAGATTTCATAAAATTAGACAGCATACAATCTTGATATAAATAAATTCACGGAAATTCTATAGGTTACTAGATTATATTTTAATCCTCACTATTACCATTCACATTTTATTAATTAATTATTATTACTCAATAGGGCTCAACTGTACGTAGTAAGCCCCGAATGAACATTTGGGAACTTCAGCATTCCCGTTCATCTCACGTTATTTTATACTCATAAAATCGAACCTCATCCCACCCGTTACCTCGATTGAAGATTTCGTCCAATGAATCTGATCTGCTAATGGGTCGTTTCTTTGTCGTTCGTCGTCTTTAATAGTCCGCAAAGGAATTATAGTCACACCACCACCAAATACAAATAAATTACTTACTATGAAAAAATGAATAAATAAAGAAATAAATAAACAACAAAATAAATAATAAATAAACAAATAAGTAAATTAATAAATAAATAAGTAAATAAATAAATTAATAAGTAAATACGTTAATAAGTAAATAAATAAATAAATAATAAAATAAATAAATAAGTAAATGAATAAATAAATAATAAATTAATAAATAGATAATTAAATAAATAATAAATAATAAAATAAATAATAAATAATTAAATAAGAAAATGAATAAATAAATAATAAAAAAAATAAACAAATAATTAAATAAGTAAATGAATAAATAAATAA